>PVJD01004541.1:0-134119 GCA_004026545.1 Mormoops blainvillei
TCTTCCCAAGTCCTGGTAGCCCCACCCTGCTAAGCTCACTTCTGCAAGGGATGAAAAGGCCACTAATAGCTGAGACCTTCATAGAGCATCTCCCTCAGAGGTTCTGGTCCGAGGCTACAGAGCTGGGGAGAGGCATGGGGCTCAAGCCCCTACAGGCTCAGCTACCATCTCTCCCAGCAGAAGACTGTCCTGAGCTGTTTCCCCAAATCACCATGGTCCCACTATGTTAAGCTTGTTCCTGCTGTGGTGACAACTGGCTGTACCAAACCTAAACCAGTGCTACACTACTCTTAGGGAGATAGAGAAGGGGCTCTGGCAGAGAGCGAGTGGCATAGCTCTGGAGTGTAGGCCAAATTTCTCCCATTGTATACATGACCACACAGCCCCCAAATAGGGAATTAATCATTCCCATCTTCTCATACTGTTCCCAAGTAAGGGACTAGCTACTCCTATCCTCTAGACCCAGTTGCCCACACTACCAAGCTTGTGCCATGTAGAATGGGCAGTGGGGCACAACCAGCAGGGAGCCACTCTACAGTCATTTTTCAAAAGGCTCTGGAGGAAATCCAGACAACCTCAGGGGCTGGCAAAGTAGCCAACAAGTGGACGCTGAACTCAGAGAGCCTTAGACTTTTCATTGATTTGCCCCCAACTCAGGCCTTCAGGAAGGTGACCCTTGTACACAGCTTTGCCCCTACCACCACATCCAGGCCTGGTAGATGCAGCGACTTTCAGTGAATAGCACAGTAGCACCAGGCAGGTAGCTCAAGTCCAGCTACACACAATGTCTGACATTGACCTGCACCGAAACCCTATCCAAGTGGGTCCAGAACAAACACAACCAGTGGTAGGCTTCAAACCTCACCACAGCTCAACCCACGTATCCACGCAAATGACACAACCAAAGGGGGACTCCCACAAGCACTAGACTCCGCTAGAAAGAGCTCTGCCTTAGGGGGCAGCCCCTGAGCAGCAACTCATACATGGTCAATGAGCTATAGCCTAATAGTCAGCCAGCCTGACAGTTAACTCTACTCATGAATGGGCTAGCAGCATTCAAGACACAACTAGGACAAGAGGGAGCACACCAACCACAGGGGGAAAAATTCTGGAGCACCTAGCTAGGCAATCTAGAACAAGGGACCCCAACCTCCCTCCTCCCTGTCTATGCATGCTGCTCATATCACTACCTGAGTTCTACCTCCTGTATCCCACCTCCTACCCTGTGGAAAAGTTGTCTTCCATGACACTGCTGCATGGTGCTAAAAAGGTTGGGGACAACGGACCTAGAATATTACACCACCGAGACCCACAAGGCACCTACATCAGAAAGCCCTCATAAGAAGTTTGGGAGTCATAGAAGATCTACCCAATACACAGAGTAAAATACAAAAAGGCAGGCAAAATTGGTATACATAGAAATATGCTCCGAATGAGAGAACAGGAAATAATCCCCAGAAAAAGAATTAAATGAAATGGAAGCAAGATACCAAATGCAGTTTAAAATAATGGTTATAAGTTTGCTCAAGGACCTTAGCAGGAAAATGGATGATCTCAATAAGAACTTAAACAAAGAGATAGTTATCATTAAAAAGAACATAGAAACCATAAAAAAGTCAGAACTTTTTTAAAACACAATATCTGAAAAGAATACACTAGAAGAAATTAACAACAGTTAAATGAAGCATAGGACAGAATGAGAAATTCAGAAGACAAGATAACAGTAAGCACCAAGCAGAGCATCAAAAAGAAAAGAGAATTAAAATAAGTGAGGAAAGTCTAAGGAACCTCTGACAGCATTGAGCATAATGACATCCAAATTATAGGGGTACCAGAAGGAGAAAAAAGTGAGCAAGAGATTGAGAACCTGTTTGAAGAAATAATTGCTGAAAATTTTCCTAACCTGTTGAAGAAAAATGTCACACAAGTTCAGGTATCACAGAGAATCCCTATCAAGATGAACTCAAAGGGGCCCACACTAAATAACAAAGTTTAAAGACAGAATTTTAAAAGTAGTAAGAGAGAGGCAGTTACCTAGGGTGAAGCCTCCATAAGGCTGTCAGCTGATTTCTCAGCAGAAACACATCAGACCAGAAGGGATTAACATAAAATATTCAAAATGATAAAAACAAGGAACTACAACCAAGACTACTTTATCCAGTAATGCTTTTATTTAAAATTGACTATGAAATAAAGAGCTTCACAGACAAAAATAAGTTTATAACCACCAAACCAGCATTGCAAAAATGTTAAAGAAACTTAACAAGAAAAAGAAAAAAAACAGAGAAAGAGAAACAGGTTTAAATAATAACATGGCAATAAATAAGTACCTATCAAGAATAACTTAAATATGAATGAATTAAATGCTCCAATCAAAAGACATAGAGTAACTTAATGGATAAATAAACATGACCCATATATATGCTTTCTACAAGAGAACGACCTCAGAAAACATAGATACAAACAGACTGAAAGTATTGAGATGGGAAAAAATATTTCATGCAAGTGAAAATGAAAAAAAAAAAGGTCTGGGTTAGCAATACTTACATCAGACAAAATGCACTTCAAAACAAAGGCCATGTAAAGAGACAAAGAAAGGCATTGCATAATACTGAAGGAATTGATTCAACAGAAGGATATAATACTTACAAACATGTATACACCCAACATAGGAGCATTTGAATATATAAAGAAAATCTTGGTGGATATTAAGGAAGAGATCAACAACAATATGGTCATAATTGGGGATTTTAACATTCCATTGACATCAATGAATAGATTTTCCAGGCAAAAATCAACAAGGTAACAGTGACTTTAAATAACACACTGGACTGATAGATTTAATTGATATTTAATTACAGAAGATCTTATCCCAAAGGAGAATATACATCTTTATGCAGTGCACATAAAACAGTCTCTAAGATAGATTACATACTAAGATATAGATAAACCTTAATAAATTCAAGAAGCTTGAAATCACATCAAGCATCTTCCCTGACCACAATGGTATGAAGCTAGAAATCAATTAAAATTAAAAACGAACAAACTCAAAAACACTCAAACACATGGAGGTTAAATAACATGTTATTATACAATAAGTGGGTTAACAATGAATCAAAGAGAAATTAAAAGTTCCCCGGAAACAAATAAAAATGAACACACAACAACCAAAAAAACTATAGGACAAAGTACAAGCAGTCCTGAGAGGGAAAGTCTTAGTATTACAGGCCTACCTCAAGAAGCAAGAAAAATCTCAAATAAACAATCTAATTCTACACTTAAAAGAATTAGAAAAACAACAGCAAAATGCAGAGTAAGTAGAAAGAAGGAAATAAAAGACATAAAGAGTAAAAAAAAGGATACAAAAGAGAAATGAAACCAAAAGCTGGTTCTTTCAAAAGATAAACCAGATTGACAAACCTTCAACCAGATATTTTAAGAAAAAAGAGAGAGGACCCAAATAAATAAATCAGAAATGAAAGAAGTAACAAGTGACCCCACAGAAAAAAAAAAAAAGGATTGTAAGAAAAAATTGGACAACCTGGTAAAAATGTATAGATTTCTAGAAACACAATTTTTAAAAAACTACATCAGGAATAATCAGAAAATCTAAATAGAATATTTAAACTAATGAAATAAAAACAGTAATAAAAAGACTCCCAGAAAACAAAATCCTGAACCAGATAGTTTCAGAGACAAATTTTACCAAATATTCAAAAAAGAACACCTATCCTTTTTAAACTATTTTTTAAAATTTAAGAAGGAAGAGTTTCTTGCTCATTTTATAAGGCCAACATTATCCTAACTCCAAAACCAAATAAAGACACTACGAAGAAAGAAAATTATAGGCCAATATCCCTGATGAACATAGATGCTAAAATACTCAACAAAATATTAGCAAACCAGATATAGAAATACATTAAAAAGGTCATACACCATAACCAAGTGAACTTTATATCTGGAATGCAAGGTTGAAACAATATTTACAATTCAATAAATGTGATATAGCATATAAACAAAATAAAGGATTAAAAACACATGATCATATCAATAGACTCAGAAAGAGTATTTGATGATATCTAGCACTCATTTATGATAAAAACTTTCAACAAGATGCAAGAGAGGGATCACACCTCAACATAAAAAAGGGCATAGAGGAAAAACCCATAGCCAACACCATAATCAATGGGCAAAATCTAAAACTGTTTCCCTTCAGATAAGAACAAAAGAAGGAATGTTCACTTTCACCACTCTTATTCAACATAATACTGGAAATCCCAGCCTCAGCAATCAGACAAGAAAAAAAATGCAGGCGTCCAGATTGGAAAGGGGAGGGTAAAACTGTCATTATTCTCAGATGACATGATACAGAATACAGAAAACTCTAAGGACTCCACCAAAAAACTACTAGAACTAATAAGTGAATAACATAAAGCAGCAGGATAGAAAATTAATATTCAGATATTGGTGGCATTTTTATATAACAATAATAAACTATCAGAAATAGAAATTCAGAAAACAACCTCATTTACTATTGTAGCAAAATAAATAAGATACTTAGGGATAAATTTAACCAAGCTACCCAAAACAATTTATAGATTCAATGAAATTCCTATCCAAATATCAATAGCATATTTAACACATCAGGAATAAATATTTCAAAAATCTATGTGGAAACAAAGAGACCCCAAATAGCCTCAGCAATTTTGAGAAAAAAAATTAGCAGTATCATAATACCTGATATCATACTATACTACAAAGCCGTAGTGATCAAAACAACCTGTTACTGGAATAAGAACAGTAATACAGATCAATGGAGCAGAACAAAGAGCCTAGAAATAAACCCATGACTTTGTCAATTAATATTTGGCAGAAAATGCAAGAATATACAATGGAGTAAAGAAAGTCTCTTCAATATATTGGATTGGGAAAATTGGAGAGGTATACATAACAAAAAAAAAAAAGAAACTAGACCACCAACTATACACAAAAATAAACTCAAAGCCACAAAAATCCTTCAAGGAAACATAGCCAATAAAATTTCAGATCTCATACAGCAATATTTTTGTTGATATATCTTCTTGAGCAAGGGAAAAAGAGGAAAAAATAAATAAATGAGACTATATCAAGCTAAAAGCTTTTGCACTGCAAAAGAAACTATCAACAAAATAAAAAGGCAATCCACTGAATAGGAGAATATATTTGCCAATAATACATTTGATAAAGGGTAATATCCAAATTATAAAATGAACTTATACTACTGAACACAAAGAAAGCAAATAATCCAATTAAAACATGGGCAGAGGATCTGAATAGACACTTCTCCAAAGAGGACATACAGGTGGCCAACAGACATGAAAAGGTGCTCAAAGTCACTAATCATCAGAGAGATGAAAATTAAAACTGAGATATTGCCTCACATCTGTCAGAATGACCATCATCAATAGATCAACAAACAACAGTACTGGAGATCATGTCAACAAAAGGGAACCCTCATGCACTGTTGGTGGGAATACAGACTGGTGTAGCCACCGTGGAGAACAGTAAGGTGTTTCCTAAAAAAAATTAAAAATAAAACTGCTTTTTGACTCAGTGATTCCACTTCTGGGAATATACTCAAAGACAGTCAAAACACTGATTCTAAAGAATATATATGCACTTCTATCTATGCTCATTGCGGTGTTATTCACAATAGACAAGGTATGAAAATAGCCATAGTGCCCATTGGTAACTGAGTGGGGAAAAAAAGCTGTGGAATATTTACAGATGGAATATTACTCAACCATAGAAGAGAAGGAAATCTTATCTTTTGTGACATATGGATGGACCAGAGAGTGGTATTATGTTGAGTGAAATAAGCCAGTCAGAAAGACAAATACCAATATGATCTCATTTATATGTGAAATTTAATGAACAAAACAGTTTAACAAACAAAATGGAAACAGCAGCATACATAGATAAAACAGACTGCAGCTGTCAGAGAGAGGAGGGTTGAGGGGCTAGGTGGAAAAGATGAAGACCATATATATTCACATAGACACAACAGTATGGTGGTGGGGAGAGGTGGGAGATGACAAAGAAAAATGAGGCCAAAAAATGAGTTTACTTTGGGTGATAGGCACCCAATGCAGTGTGCAAATGATGTTTTGTTGAGCTGTACACTTAAAATTTGTATGGTTTTGTTAACCAATGTCACCCAAATACATTAAATTAAAAAAAAAAAGATAGATACAGTTCTGTCTTCTGTAGGTTTCTGGAAAACCAGTTTTCAACCCTAGTTCTTTCTGTTACTATCTGTGTGTGAACTTAGGCATAAACACAGAGCCTCATTTTTCTCTTCTATGAAATAAAGGATAATAGCAATTGCTTCTTTGAGATAGGTTTATAGAGAATGGGAAGGGGGAGAGCTAGAAACTAAACTACTTTGCACATTCCTTGTTTAGTAGATTTTTTTAAACATAAATATTTTTTGTATGTATTATATATATACATATTATATATATGTTAAAATTAATTTCAGTAATCCTAAAAAAAGACCTATAGTTCTTTAAATTTTCTAATTTATTCATCCATTTATGTATCACCCCATCTATTTAACTCTATCACCAGTCCATCTCCAATCAATCTACTTAACCATCCATCTATCCATGCATCTACCTATCTATCCATACATCTAGGTATAAGATACTTTTAGTATGGACTTCGTTCCTTCCATATTCAGTTAAATCACAATTGCATACCTGTTCTTTATAAGTCACCTAGCCATTGGGATTTTGTCATAGTGGTCCAAACTGACAAGCCAGTTATTAAATTGTTTTCCTTGATAATCTGGTAAAAGAATTAATAAGAAAAGCTTTGAAGAATAAGGCAGAAAAATTTTAATAAGGCAAAAAGTACACTTAAGCAAGAGTTAATATTTAATTATCCCAGGGCAGAGATTTTATACTTAAGATTAGTTTTTATAATTTATATTGAAGAGTAAAAGTGAATAAAATTGAACAGGTATGATTTTTATTTTAATTATTCAACCTTATAATTTACTTCTTTAAACTTGACCTATTCTTGTGGAGGGCTATTTTCCAATTCATTTGGTTATTTGTATTCCTCATTACTCGGAATGTATACTACAAATTGAATAGTGTTGGTACCTTTTGAAAAATACATTTTGATGGGTGATTAATTTTGACTATTTTCCAAGGTAAAAATATTGGATAATAAACAAAAGCATAGTGTAATTTAATCTTCATTGGGTAAATATCAAATAACTGACTTTGATGTGCTAGGCACTCTTCTAAGTGTTATTGCTTGACAATGAGAAATTAAGGTCACTCATTTCATAAAAATTATACTCTGGTGCTTAGTAGAGAAAAATATACTAATAATAGAAAAATCAAGATATTTTAATATATTTTTAAATTCTACAGAGAAAGAAAATCATGTGGCATCATGCCATCCTTTATTAATCCTGGATTTGGATGCATAGGTGTATATCATGTTGTTGTGCTTATGCTTTGTGTTTTTTATTTAATCTCAAGTATATTTTTTCCATTCAACATTATTTTGTATTAATTTCAGGTATACAGCATAATGGTTAGGCAATCATATACTTTACAATATGTTCCCATGATATTTCCAGTACCCACCTGGCACCATGTGTAGTTATTGCAATATTATGAAGTATATCCTCTATGTTGTAATTTACATCCCTGTGGCTGTTCTATAACTACCAACCTATACCTCTTAATTCCTTCAACTTTTCACTCAGTCCCCCAACACCCCTCCACTATTGCAATCAGTCTGTTCTCCGTATCTATGAATGTTTGTTTGTTTGTTTACATTCTTTAGATTTCACATAGAAGTGAAATCATTTCGTATTTTTCTTTCTCTAATTTCTCTTAGCATAATACCTTCTAGTTTTATCCATGCTATTACAAATGGTAAGCTTTTCTTCTTTTCTATAGCCAAGTAGTATTTCATTGTGTAAATGTTCTGCAGCTTTTTCATCAAGTCATCTATTGATGGGCACTTGGGCTGCTTCATGTCTTGTTTACTGTAAATAACATTGTAAGAAACATAGGTGTTCATATATTCTTTTGAATTAGTGTTTGAAATGAATCATAAATAAAAGATGCTACTGATAACAGAATAAATAAAATGTTTTATTCCAAAATGGATATCAGATAATACAATATGGCACTGCCTTTTTGTCATAATTGGTCTATTTAGGTTAACATAGGTTATGCCCTAATATAGATGTGGATCCAGAATGAGGAGCTACAGCTGGAACACCAAAGCGTGTTGGTGGTAATTAAGCACAATAAAGAAAGAATCTCATGTTTGTTGTTCTTTCTTTAGGATGGAGAAAAAGATTTATCTCAGTTTGGACCTTATTGAATTTGATAGAGCCTTTGAATCATCTGGTTAGAAATGCTGATTTTGAACTTAGATGCAATGGTAAGCACTCGGGAGAAGTCTTTTATAAAGATGTAACTTCAAGCCAGGTTACTTTGCATTTCAGTAACAAAACACTTGACTTTTCATTTGGCAGGAAGACTGATCATTATAGTCACGAACACTTGACCCAAAGTCCACCAAGGTATGATTACATCACTTCAATAAGAAGCTTCAGGCATAAAAAGAGAACACACTGTCTTGACTGTCTCTTAAGTGTTTTCACCTGGAATTGATGTGTTTCATATTTCATGAGCCAAAGCAGTATACAAGGTCAGTCATAATTTAAATATGGCAGGTAGAATAATTGTTTTTTTGCAGGTAGTATCAAGATAATTGAAAATATCAGTGAACATTATCAGTATGTTTGAAAGAGTTGTGAGACATTTGCAATTTGGAGGTAGTTTAAGGCATGTAAATGCACAAGATTATTTATAGGGAGCTTTAAAGTGAAAAGTACATGTAGCCAAAAAAATAAATCAATCCTAAAGATTAACAATTTTTAGTAGCCATGCTCTGGAAGAACAGTCCACTCTTTATTAGTGTAATCAAAATCTCCTTAGAAAACTAAGTTGATGAACAGCAATAAATATCTAAAAAGTTGACTAGAAAAGGAAAACATATGTAACAGAAGAAAATCTTAACCAAAAATAAATAAATGCTGAAGTTGAGTGATTGTATTTCAATTTTCATTACAATTTTTACAGTATTATTCTGTTTATTATGATATAATTATTGAAATAACAATAGCAACAATAATAAAGGCAAGCTAAAATTTTTATATGGATCAAGAATGAAGATATTTTGTATTTTAATATTAATGACAATTCTTTGGTATCAGTTGAAAACCCATAGATTTCATAAAGTTTATAAAATATTCATTTTAATTTAAATTACCTTTATCTCAAAGCTTCAACAATTGTAATAATTTAAGATCAACTGTAATCAGAAAGAACCACATTCATATCCCCTATTATTTAGTAGATATTTGACTTTGAGCAAGTAGCATAATGTACAAATCTTGTAAATTGTAAAATAAAGATAAAATTTCATTGTAAGGCTTCAGTGGCATTTTTACAGGTTAGATACATAATACATCAACACATATGAAATTAATGTCATATATTTTCCTATAATAATTTGGTAAGCATGTATTTTATTTCTTTGACCATACTGTTAATGGTTTCATGAAATTTAATCATGTGTATTCAAAAATGTGATTTTCTGGAGAACATAAGCTGTTGTATTATTATTTGTAATATATAATTAGTGGTTATACATATAAGTATTTCTGTGGGTTGCATGCATGCTAAACTATTGTTTTTTTTAACATTAGAACAAACTTTATTTTATTGTTGTTCAGTTATAGTTGCCCCCATAAAATTTAAAGCAATGAGACCAAGACTACTCTATTTAACAAAGAATTATGAAGAAAAGTCTGTATGTTCTCCACTGAAAGGAAGCTAGGGATTTTACTTTGCCATTTAGTTATCCCATGACCTTGAGCATGTTATACCCTCTTAGAGAATATTACTTCATTTGTATAATATGAGTAGATGGATTATATAAACTTAAACATTTTAACCAGTTATTTTATTCATTGATTTCAATGGAATACTTTATTGTAATTCTCTGTGGTTATGTTTTATTTGATTAAATCTAAATGTATGAATTGCTTCTGTATTATTTAGAATGAACTTTTCTGTTAGCTTAAACTGTACAGAGAAGATTTCTATTGTACATCTATTATGTTAAGACAGAAAAGGTATAGAAATCGCATATTCCATTTGTTTACAACATATTTGAGTGAATAATGCAAATAAAAACATTTGCTAATAGAATAAGTCATGTTCACATATAACTTTTTTCTTTATACTAATTAAAATGTAATATTGCAATTAGCATCAGGACAAATACTATTTTTGTGGAGGGGATGTGAAGTTATTTAGCATTAACAATGATCTGTAATTATTTATGTATTGATTTTGGCTCAACTCACTGAAAAAATTTCTAATTAAAAAATAAAAATTTTAAATTTGGCTTTATGAAAATTAATGAATATTAATTCAACATATTTCACAACTTTTTTACTTTTTGTGAAATCAACAAATACAATTAATTTTATAGGTGACATTCTCTTTATTACACTGTGTGTAACTTTCTCATTATAGTATAATTTAGAAATGAAGAATAAGGCAAAAATCCAAATAAAAAATGATATTATTGTTAGGTAGCAGCTAGGAATGAATAGCGAGACGGGAAATAAAGCAGGACCCCCACCATCATAATGTAACAAAGAACTTAATATAGGAGGTTAGAAACAAAAGGGAGACCTGTCTCACCAATTAACTCAGCAGTCCTGAGCCTGGTCCAATAAAATTGTGAGGCATTCTGAACATCACAAGCAAAACTATGATAATGCAAGTGGGGAGTAACCCTTGAAATTCTGTATGTTTCATCTCCACTAGGTGGGAAAGAAAACTTTCAAAACTGTGTATTGAACCCAAGATCTACTAGAAGGTAAGGATGAAGGGGAACCTAGAAACTGAAAAAAGCATATAACCCCTGAACCCCAGCAGTCAGTGCACTCAGATTAGCTGGGTGCCCACTTGCAGCCAGGTGCTCAAATATATAGAGCAAACTTATTAACAACTTTCTTTCCTCTATACCCGAGACATTCAGATTAGCCGGGTGTCTGCTTACAGCTTTGTGCTCATATGTGTTTCATAAATAAGCTTCCTATCTCATTCTACTATATGTGTTTGTCTTTAGCCTGCATTCTTGTGAGCAAGACAAGAACAGAGAAGAGGCAGACCCCTTGACTTGGGTCTCCCCAATAACATCAGTGGCCTCAGAAGATGTTATCTCTTCATAGTTTTTGAATGATTTAAGACCGACAACTCATATGAGACTCAGGTCATTCTCCTCATGTTAATGCTAATACCTAGCCAAACTCCTTTATCAAAATATTGCATTGATCAACTGGAATAGACTATGTCTAGGCACTTTTTCAAGAGTACAGTGCTTTTTAGAATATTAAAGTGAGTTGAAAAATTAAATAAGCCCTGGTGTACGTTCTAGTTAACTCCTAGTTATTGAACAAGAGCTAAGAGGGCAAAAAGCTGTGAGGTCTGGATGATAAACATACACAAAAAAAATAGATGCATGGATAATTTTGTAGAATTTAAATAACCTGGGGGTCTTTGAGAGGAGGTATGCTCAGGGCCTAGATCACTCACCCAAGATATTTCTCCCAGCCTCTTTGAAAGGGATCTACAGACTTTTAAGAAGGTACTTCTTTTGGAGAAAATAAAATAATCAGATACTTTGAGATATAAAGGATGCAGGTGTGAATTGACTCTGGTCTCAGGAAACTAAAAATGTCACTGTAGTTCACAAGTCAGAATAGGAGATTATGGAGGTCATATGACCTATGAGTTTTAGCTCAAATCCGTGCCAATATGGTCTCAGTGGATCCCAAATTGATTTTGTGGTTCTTTCCGCAGGTCCAGGATGATTAATTGGGATCACAACATATAACAGCTTTCAGAATCCCCACACAAGTTCACCAACCTGTGCAGTGAGGGCCAAAATGGTAGAAAAAGCCAAGTGAAAGCCACTAGGATTGCCTCTACATAGGAAAGCAGTAAACTTAAAGCAATAGTATACTCTTTGAGGAATTGCAAAAATCAGTGCCTCCATCAAGACTTGAAAGATGCAGGGGTGGTAATTCCTACTGCATTCCCATGAAACATACCTAATAGTAAACCAAAAGCGATAGCACATTTTTCAAGTGATTGCAAAACATAATGCCACTATCCATCAAGGATTTGAATGGTGTAAGGGTGGCAATTCCTACTATATCTCTATATAACATGACTATTAGGCCTGTGAAGAAGTCAGAGATGGACCTTGGATAATGACAATGGCTCATCACAAATTTAACCATGTGGTAACTCCAGTCAAAGTTTCTCTACCAGATATGCTTTCATTACTTGTGCATTCTAATACATCCTCTAATACCTGATATGCAACAATTGATCTGGAAAATTACTTTCTTCTATTCATCAATAAGAACCACCAGAAATAGTTTGCTTTCAGCTGGCAAGACCAGAAATACATCATCATTCTCTTACCTTTTGTGTATATCAACTCTACTTTTCATCCTTTTGTCAAAACTTAGCAGGGAACTTGTTAGTGTTTCATTTATACAAGATATCACACTAGTCCATTGCACTGATGATATTCTACTGATTGGGCTTACTGACCAAGAAAAACAATAATTTTAGTTGTATTAGTAAGACACCTATGTGTCAGAGAATGGGAGATAAATCTGACAAAAATTTATGAGCCTTTTTTCTCAGTGAAACTTCCAGGGATCCAGTGGTGTGGCGCATGTCAAGATATCTCTTTAAAATGAAAGATGATTTTTAAAAGCGCTGCTATGAACATAGGGGTGCATAAGCTCTTTCAAATTGTTATTTTGGGATTCTTAGGGTATATTTCCAGCAATAGATTCGCTGGGTCAAAAGCAGTTCCATTTTTAGTTTTTTGAGGAAATCCCACACTGTTTTCCACAGTGGCTGCACCAGTCTGCATTCCCACCCACAGTGCACTAGGGTTCCCTTTGCCCCACACCCTTGCCAGCACTTGTTGTTAATTAATGACAGTCATTTAGACAGGTCTGAGGCAGTATCCCACTTGTGGTTTTCATTCGCATCTCTCTGATGGCTAGAGATGTTGAGCATTTTTTCATTTGTCTATGGGCCCTCTGTATGTCCTCCTTGGAGAAATGTCTATTCAGGTCCTTTGCCCATTTTCTGATTGTATCGTTTGTCTTCCTGGTGCTGAGTCATATGTGTCCTTTATATGTTTTGAATGTTAAACCTTTTTCTCATGCATCGTAGGCAACTACTGTATTTTGTCGTGTATAATGAGCACTCTTTGCCCCAATTTTTGAGGAAAAAATAAGGATACACATTATACATAGGTAGTACTAATTCTGTATCTATATAAATGCCTTTAATTAATTTATTTACACTTATGCATTAAAAGTGTAACTCTAGAAAGCAATAATGATATCTGTATCCAGTAGTGTGTTCAAAAATAAATGCTAAAATTCCTTAAAATTCCTTTATAATACAAAAAACAAGTATCTAAATATAAATAAATATTAAAAAACTGAATTAAATAATTTAAATGAAAGATTTTTTCCTGAAAGTTTGGGACAAAAACATAGGTGTGCATAATTCATGGGAGCACAGTATAGACGGCAAAATACAGTATGTTCTCCCATTCAGTGGCTTCCCTTTTCATTTTGATGATGATTTCTGTAGTTGTGCAGAAGCTTTTTAACTTGATGTAGTCTCATTTGTTTATTTTTTTTCCTTTACGACCCTTGCCCTAAGAAATACATCAGTAAAAATATTGCTACACGAGATATCTGAAGTTTTACTGCCTGTGTTTTCCAATGAACAAAATAAACTAACAAGCAACATAAAACCAGAGGCATAGGAACATGGAACAGACTGACAGCTGTGAGAGGGAAGTAGTGGGAAGGTGGGATTTCTTAAAAGGTGACGGGATTAGTCGAAGAACAAATATGAATGACCCACGGACGTGGACAACCATGTGGGGATTGACTGTGGGAGTGGTGGGTAGGCAGGGGAGAGCGGGGCAAAGGGGGGGAAATTGTAAAACTGTAAGAGCATAAAGAATAAAATACTTAAATTACAAAATGATTTATTATTTACCATGTGCCATGAATTGTGTTCTACCATTATCTATGTTCTCAGTTTCTGTTTTGTCCTTTCAATTCATTTTCAATTCTATTTTTATTGGTATTAATTCTATTTTTATTGGTATTAATAAAAATAATACCAGTAAAAATAAAATAAAATGAAGGATGCCATTGCCTCTGGCTCCTCATACAACCAAATAAGAGATACAGTGCAGAGTGGGCTCTTTTCATTTTGGAAGTAATATATTCCACATTTGGGTATGTTATTCCAGCCCATTTACTGCATGGCCCCAAAATCTGTACGTGTCGAGTGCGTCCTAGAGGAAAAGAAGCCTCTGCAGCTAATCCGGGCTACTGGCTGCCTTTCCGCCTGGGCTACATGGTCCAGTAGATCCAAGGTTACATAAAGTGACAGCATCAGACAGGGATGCTGTTTGGAGCCCTTGGCAGGTCTCTATAGTTGAGACACAGTACAGTTAAAATTTTGGAGTAAAACACTATTATGCTCTGTAGATAGCTACTGTCTTTTAAAGAAACAGCTTTTGGGCTGATAGTGGGCTCTGGTGAACACGGAACGCTTTACCATGGCACCAAGTTATTATGCCTGTCATAAACGGGCTGTTGGGTGACCATGAAGCCATAAAATCGGTCATGCACAGCAGCAGTCCCTCATCTAATGGAAGTGAGGGGGAAGGTGTTGCACCTTACATAAGAAATATTGATTTTACATCACAATGTTTGAGTTACAGAATATCAGAGAGAAGAGCAAAAATCACTCAACTACTTTGCATCCTCTTCTGTAAAAAGGGTGTGTATATTTTTGGTGCTACACAAGATAGTTATATCACGTGAGCTGGAAGAATATACTTATTTTATGGTGTTATTATCTTTATTTGGAGATTAAGTATGGTTTAAGGAGATGTGAACAGGTGCCAACTTGACAAGGAGTGGACTAGTGATTGCCATTTTTATGTGTCAATTTGGGTGGGCCACAAGGTACTCAAATATTTTGTCAAACATTTTTCTGGGTATTTCTGTGAAGATATTTTTGGATTAGATTAACATTTGCATTTGCAGAATTTAGTTAGATTTCCCTCCATAATGCAGGCAGGCCTCATCCAATCAGTTGAATGTCTGAATAGAACAAAAATACCAGTTCCTGTCCTCTCCACACCCACTCCCTCAGAAGGGGGAGCCCTGCAGGAGGCCGCTTCCAATTTCGTCTGCGACATTGGCTCTTCTTAGTTCTTTAGCAGATGGCTTTGGGAGAAAAGACGAAAATGACAAAAAATGAAGTTTTTTCCTATTTCTGAGGTCAAAATTCTCAATGTCAGTTTAGCTGAGAATTTACTTCAAAGTGAGAAAGTAACAATAGGTTTTGTCCTTTTAGATGGCAGAGACAATGGAAAAGGGGAAAAGCCCAAACAGAAGTAATCTCTATGGGATTGCTTCTTTCTTGTTTGGTTAATTATACTTTTAAATGAGCAAAAATAAATATCATTATTGGTTTAAATAGTTTCTGGCTTCCTGTTTGACAGATAAAAAGTCATAAATCAATGTCGCTTTCTATCTTCATGCCATGCAGAGAGTTTTTTTTTAATCACCCCTTAACTCTCTTCCTATACTTCTTTTTCTCTTTCACTTCTTGTCACTCATTCATTCAAATTATTATTATTTTATAAATTTACCACTATTCCCTGTCCGATTACGAATATCCTTTCTCTTTTTTTCCCCCTTCCATCTGTCTCAGAAGAAGAGCTAACATTTCTGTCTGCAGTGAATTTTTTAGTAATAAGCACACTCTAAGGACAGGACTGGTCATGCTGCCAAGACAGAAAAACAACATTTACCTCTTTGGTTAAATGGGAGAAAACATAGGTATGACCTTTTTAAACTTATTTATAAATACATAGACATTTATTTGTTCTCCACTGGGAGAAAACTAAGGTGGCAGTTCTTGAGTAGTGAACTGAGACAGTCATCAAGTTTGAAGGAGTGAGAAAAATACCAATATTTGAGCAGATTCAAGAAAAGTCCTCATGATTCCTCTTCATCTGCTACTCAGACTATAATTTCCCTCTACATAAATATCGTCTGTCTGTTTATTCAACGAAACCTTTTGCGTGCAATAGTGAGCCAGGCATTTCCCTAGGTACCAAGTAGGAATTTAGAAGATTAACAGAAATGTTTACAGAAACCTCTGGGTCCTGACTGACTTTCACAGGCCAGTGAAAGAAACTTTTCAACTGCAGAAGGAATTGAGGAAGCAGAGAAGCCCACAGGTGTCTGCTTGCTTCACTGAAACTGTAAGGACACATGGATTAGCTGTTCAAGAGGAAAAGAAAGATTTGAAATTACATGAAAATCAGACTACCAGGAAGGAAACCAGCCTGAATTTAAAAGCAGAAAATAGCAAAGTGCTTTGGAGCAGGTGAATCTGACTATTTGCAAAGTTTGACTCATGTTTCCGTAAGGGCTGGGTGAGATTGGGCTAGGAAAACAACTAGGAAGAGACTTCCCCCTTCTCTGCCTCAAGTGCCACGTGCAGGGTGGTCGTTTCAGGTAGTTCCTCTTCCCTAGTGTGCAATAAATGAAGCACTCTGACTAGATCTTTCTTGGGGATACTGTTGATTTGACGCTGTTGATTCTGCCTCAAAATATTCCCCTGACTGCCCTTGTTATTTTGTGTTCACTTCATTTCCCTCCAAATCTCTATTATGTCAATCACAAATGGCTGAGCTGGAGAGGAATGGGGCCATTGACTGAAAAAGACCTGTGTTAAAATTAATGTTTTCATAGGAACAGGTTTGCCCATCAATTTAGTAAGTTATAGAAAACAGTAGTTTTCAGTTTTTGTTTAATAACCACACTTTCTTCCTTTGAAACCTTACACAAAGGAAATAAAGGAGGGTTTCAGAATGGTGGGAATGCAGTATCTCCACTACTTTTTGACTTGTATATTCCCTTTCCTAAAATGACTTTTATGTGACATATGTCCAATTATTGGGGGTCTGTGTAATATATATGCATATCTATCTATATATCTATATCTATATATAAAGACTGAAGGATATTTGCTACCTTTAATTTAAATGCTTGGTCATTATTTGGTAGATTATTTGTAAAATACTAGTATAAGGGTTTGGGCATAATAGATTGTACAATATAATATTGTTAATATTACCTGCTCTTAGAAGGATGTGAGATTTAATTAGAAGTTGAGAAAGATGAAAGAAAAACATATTGTAAAAAAAGATAAAATTGCTAAAGCCCATATAAATTCTGTTCAAGAATGATCTCTAATGTATACAGGAATAGACAAATGATAGACAAATATATCTGTGATTCATTAAGAGAGCACCCAAGATGTTTTTGGTGTCAATAAACATGTCATAATGAGCCAAATGCAGTTCATAAATTTTTTTCTACCAGCTTTTTCTCCTCTGCCTTTCTCGCAAAACAAAAATAGTCAAAAGATCTGCTCAAAGATGAAGAAATATTGTGTTAATTTTTAAGAAATAGACATGTAGACTAGACAGGGAAAGGATGTAGAATGATTTTCTATCAGCTCCCTTTTTAAGCCATCCCAAATAGACTCACCACCTGAGTAAAGTTAGTGTGCTTCCTTGAGCCAGCGTGATCCAGAAGAGTCCTCCATGACTCCTCCTCATCTGCTGCTCAGGCTATAATCTCCCTCTACCTCTTCTGTCTGTTTAGTCAACAAAAGCTTTTGTGTGCTACCATGAGCCAAGCATTTCATTAGGAGCCAAGCATTTCATTAGGTACCATGTAGGAATTTGAGGTAAAAGATTCAATTTTTTCACTTAGTTTTTTCGAGGGAAATGATTTATGTCATTTCTGAAGGATAATGCCAATTTCTACCCCTCACTGGCATCATTATCTAACAGAATAAAGAGGGCAGCTATTCTATTCAATTTAGTACCAGTTTATCAGAATAAAATATGAGAAAGATGGCAGAATAATAAAACAGAGAGTAGTTTTGCCATTTGCTTGAATGTGAGTCTTTTTACCTTTCCCCATAGTTCCTCTGAGGTTAAAAGGAAAGAAATGAAACTCTCTTCACATATATTTTTTTGGTCAAGCAACCCTGAGGGCTACTTCCTGTTTTTCTGTGTGTGAATAATACTCTGGTGCTGAGAGCAACTGGTTTGTGTTTTATTTTATTGTATTACTGTAAAGCAATTTTGGTCTCCAGTTGAACATTTCATTTCTTCTTTATTAAATTTCACAATTGTTCTTTTACCTCAGGTACTTAGAGTAGTAGCACTTATATTTTTGGAGAGCACATTTTCTCTATTGTAAGTGCTTATTATAAAAAAACCTGGTGCTTTTCAGTTTAAAGAATCCAGGAAAGATAAGCTGAAAATGGTTACCTAAACCCTGAAAGGGCAAAGTGCAGGTAATTGTACAATAGAGAGGAAGGAAGGGGGGGAAGAGGTTGAACTGACCTAATTCACAGGAGATCAATGTGATGCCTAATCAAAGTGGCAAAAAGAGTAAGACCTTCATGGTTGAGATGTGACTGATAACAGACTTCATGTCTATGAACTGTCATTATAGAAAGAATTAATGTGAATTTTGCTGAGGCTGGATGAAAAAAACAGAAGCTCCTAGTAAGTATAATGAATTTAAGGCCAAGTTCAAGTGTCACCTTTTCTATCAAGTCCTCTCTTATTATATCAGCCCTCACTTTTCTTCCTTTTCAATGAATTTGTATATTGCTTCCTTCACTGTCACACAATTTAACATTTAACATTTATTTTTGCAGTGTTCGTTCTTGTTTTTAAAACTTTTAAATACATATTGCTATTGCTTTAGGTAGTTATATAGTCAGTACTCCTCAACTAGCTTGCAAGCCTTTAAGGCCAATGGTTATATCCTCAAAGAGATCAAGTGACATGGTAGAATTATATTAATGTAACAATGCTAATTATATAATTTATCACTATTATAGTATTTATAACACAGAACTGCATTTTCACAGTTTATGTAATTTGCCCAAGTGTTGATGTTAAAATTTAAATCCAGATCTATAAAACCCTGCAGCTCACATTTATTCTGTCATAAAGAAGCACTGGAATTCTACTCAAACTATCGTAATTCTAGTCTGAACTCAGTGACCTTCTAGTAGTACAGCTGTGGACATTTACTTCCTTTTCTGACTCTCAATTACATTATCCTTAACATGGATATAATATCTCTCCTAAAAACCTCTTTATAAATAATTTTTCAAGAATATTATAATACATGTGAAAAATACCTAAATTAGCAGGTATTATACAAATTAAGGCATGATGTCTCAGATCTTCTTTTGTACACACCAGTGTTTAGTATTGTGTTAAAATATGAAAGACATTCAACTACTTTTAAATGCTATAGTTTTTAAAATAATGAGGAAAATAAAATTAAGGAAGCAAGTCTATAAAACTTTAATCACTTCTTTTATATTGTTTTAAAATTTAATTTAAGCTCTGTGTGTGTGTGTGTGTGTGTGTGTTTACTGTGTTGAGCAGTAGACTGTTTTGGGTGGGAATAAAAAATGTTTTGTGTCTGGATAATGACATTCACAGAGGGTATATATAAATAAAAATAAATATAAATATAAAATATAAATCCAATTCTGTAAAATTCAGTTCATTAACACATCAGGGAACAAAATTCAACTAAAGTTATTGATTGGTGTACTAAAGTGGTAATTGTGCCCCATAAGATAATTATAATACTCTAAACAAATATTCTTTGTTTAAAAAAATCAGGAACATTGCCTGATCTCCATTTCCCATGTATTCTCTCCAATACCCAAGGCACAATAATTTAAATTCAATTTGCTAGAATTTGATTTTTTTTGAAATTGTAATTATGTGAGGCTCCTAAATTGGTAGCCCCCTATAAATCCCACCTTCTAGTATTCAGATACTTAAGTAATCCACTTCTACATTAATTGGACTTGGCCACATAGTTTGCTTTGATCAATGAGACATTAGCATAGAAATGAAAGCAGGAGGCTTGAGAAGTAATTTCACATTGGGGTTTGTCATCTTAGAACCCGTTCCTGGAAGTCAGCCAACATTCTGTAAAGAAACTTAGAGAAAATGCTGAATAATGAAAGATGACACAGGAAAATAGAGACCTTGGAAGATGAGGGACCATTTTAGAAATTTTAGCCCCTGTAGAGCTCGTATTTGAATATAGCTATGTGAGTGACTTCAGTACATATATCTAGGAATAAATCTTACCAAGGAGTTTAAAGACCTATACTCAGAAAACTATATAACATCAAAGAAGGAAATTAAAGAAAACATAAACGAATGGAAGCACATACCGTGTTCATGGCTTCGAAGAATTAACATCATCAAAATGTCCATACTACCCAAAGCAATTTATAGATTCAATGCAATCTCTATTAAAATACCAATGACATATTTTACAGATATACAACAAACATTTCAAAAATTTATATGTAACCATAAATGAACCCAAATAACTGCAGCAATTTTGAGAAAAAAGAACAAAGTAGGAAGGATCAAATACCTGATATCAAACTATATTACAAGGCCACGGTAATCAAAACAGTCTGGTACTGGCATAAGAACAGACACATAGATCAATGGAACAGAACAGAGAGCCCAGAAATAAACCGAAGTCTCTATGGTTCATTAAAATTTAACCAAAGGGACAGAAGCATAAAATGTAGTAAAAATAACCTCTTCAACAAATGGTGTTGGGAGATCTGGACAGCTACATGCAAAAAAATGAAACTTGACCACCAATTACACCATACACAAAAATAAACTCAAGATGGATAAAGACTTAAATATAAGTCACAACACCATAAAGGTCTTAGAAGAGCATAGGCGTGAAAATCTCAGATATTCCACACAGCAATATTTTCACCAATATGTCCTCTAGAGCAAGGGACATAAAGGAAAGAATAGACAAGTGGGACTTCATCAAATTAAAAAGCTTCTGTGTGTCTAAAGAAAGCATCAGCAAAATGAAAAGAGGACCAACCATATGGGAAAATATATGCCAATGATACCTCAGACGAGGCTTTGATCTCCAAAAGTATATAAAGAACTCACACAACTCCACTCCAGGAAGACAAATGACTGAATTAAAAAATGGGCAAACATTGAACAGACATTTCTCCGAGGACATACACAGGGCCTAGAGACATATGAAAGTTGCTCAGCATCACTAGCCACCAGGGAGATGCAAATGAAAACCACAATGAGATACCACTTCACACCAGTCAGAATGGCCATCATAATCAAATAAATAAAAAACAAGTGCTGGGGAGGTTATGGAGAAAAGAGAACCCTAGTACACTGTTGGCAGGAATGCAGACTGGTACAAATGCTGTGGAAAACAGTTTGGAATTTCCTCAAAAACTAAAAATGAAACTGCCTTTTGACCTGGCAATTCCATTGCTGGGATTATACCCTAAGAATCCTGAAACAACAATTCGAAAGAGCCCATGCACCTCAATGTTCATAGCAGGGTTATTTACAATAGCCAAGTGCTAGAAACAGCCTAAGTGCCCATCAGTAAATGAGTGGATCTAAAAACTGTGGTACATTTACACAATGGAATACTATACAGCAGAAAGAAAGGAGGAACTCCTACCCATAGCAACAGCATGGATGGATTTGGAGAGCATTATGCTAAGTGAAATAAGCCAGATGGTGAAAGACAAATACTACATGATTTCACCTATAAGTGGAAGCTAATCAACATAACAAACAAGCACTCAAAAAAGAACTAGAGGCATTGAAATAAAGAACAAACTGACAGTAACCAGAGGAGGGGGGGAGGGGATAAAAAGGGGGAAAAGGGGAAAGGTCATCAAGAGGCATGTATGAAGGACACATGGACAAAACCAAAAGCGGGTAGGATCGAGGGTGGGAGGTGGGTATGGGTGGGGCCTGGCAGTAGCTGGGAGCAGGGAATGGAGAAAACTACTTGAACAACAATAAAACAATTAAATTTAAAAAAAAATTGAAGAAAAAAAAAACAAAACAAATGTGGATCAGAGAACCACCCACAGAATTATGATAATGGATGTCATCATTTAAAACTACTAAGTTTTGGAGTATTATGTTTTACTTCAAAGAATAGATAAAACACTAATGAAGATCCAAACATTGCAGATGTAACACAAATTTCGACCTCTACTATCCTTTCATTGGCTGGCTATTTCTCATATATTTTATTATAAAAGTAATCAGAATGTCGAGTTTTAAGTCTCTCTTGAGCTCACTTCTCTTTATCACCTAAAACTCAAGATTATAGTTTAAGAAGATTGACCTCCTTCTCTGTATGCTCACCTAAGGAAATATAGGAGGTAAATTTTGACTGAATTTTTCTTTAGCTTTGTGGGAACTATCAAACGAGGCTTTGCAAATAAACATGAAGTTATTTTTGAAGAATTGGGAAAGTGAAATAACATCTTGGGAAAACTCTTGTAAAATGAGAGTCCAAAGGAAAATCTCTGAAGGATTTTATCTTTCCACTGCATTCTCTTTCATAGTGAGTTCCTATTTCTTAGTTTAACATGTATGGCCCACTTTTTCATAAACCTCAAACATCTTCAAGTGCCCCTGATTGACTGCTACTCACGTTTGGATGATACCCATTTCAATTCCAAGAAGGGCTCTGGTTCTCTAAATCTCTTTTCCTCCTTGTTCCATTCCTTTCTTCAAGTGTTCTCATATCTCAATTATTCTCCCTGGGTGGCACTTTGGGCCTTTTGTAAGATAATCACTTTTGTCTATTACTTCACAGTCCGAAAAATGGAGAGACTATTTACAATGATGGCTTTCATGGTTTCTTTTACAATATTCTCATTGCAGTAAGTTGCAGACATGTTTCTAGTTATTGAACCTATTAAATCAAACACATGTACCCTTTGTCCTAGGGTCAGGCATTTATTCTGGAGGCAGCTATAATCTAAATCCACATAGACATTGAACTTGTTACCTCACCTGGCTCATATTCACTATTGCATCTATGGAATTAACACCATTGTTCCACACACAGAATTCAATAAACTATATGATATTTCTTAGACTTCTTTTTATGTGTTGATTTTTAGTGAGAGAGAGTGGAGAAAAGAGGGGGAGAGAGAGAGAGAGAGAGACATCAATTTTTGTGTTCTACTTATTTATTTATTTATTTAGTGGTTGATTCTTGTATGGGATCAAATCTGCACCCTGGCATATCGGAACCACACTCTAACCAACTGAGCCCCCTGACCAGAGCTAGACATTTTTCTATATTATCCCAAATAAGGGTCTGGACTCACCATTTTAGTGTAAGGAAAAGAAAATGATTTTGTGTGTGTGTATCCTAGAAAATATGGAAGGAAGAAAATGTGTTTCAGAAGAAAACAGGAGAAAAGGTGAGTGGCTACAGAAAGTATTTACTTTTTAATGCAAATGAAAGTTGTTAATTAAACAAAAACAGTTAATAATAGAAATGTGACTCATTTTCTGCTCCAACTTTTTTGAAAGACCCTATGTACTTGAAAGCACTAATAAATAAATAAATAAATAAATAAATAAATAAATAAACCAAAATTTATCTTGGAAATTTTTTTCTTTGTATCTGAAGTTTTAACTTAATGTACATATTTTATGCAAAGTCTGGAAAGCTTAAACCACTGGAATACAAATAGGACTTTTACAATGTAATCGATTTATACCAGCACCTTTCTCTGATTCTCTCTACCCTAAAGACTCTTTATACCTGTTATGCGATCACACATAGTAGTTACTACTTAAAAATACATCATTAGCTAATAGATGTAAATAAACTTATTTTAGAGTGGTTTTAGAAATACAAAATCATTGCAAAGATAGTATATAGTCTTCCTGTATACCCCACACTTAATTTCTCTCATTACCATTTTATATAGTATATTTATCACAATTAATGAACAATTTCTGATATCTTATTGCTAAACTGATGAGATCAAATAATACACCTGATCTTAACCAAAAGGCCAAGAAGCAGCTGATATCGTATTGTTAACTAAGTCCACAGATTATTCAGATTTTCTTAATTTAACCCTAATGTCCTTTTTCTATTTTATAATCCTGTTCACGATAATATTATATTTCATCAGCACGAGTCTCTCGGCTTCTCTAGGCTATGATGGTCTCTCAGGCTTTCCTTGACTTTTGGTGTCCTTGATAGTTTTGAGGAATGCTGGTCTGACGTTTCTTATGGCTAAACTGTGGTAATGTTTTGGAGAGGAAAATTACAATTTTCAGTGCCATTCTTAGTATATCATACCAAGGATGCCTACTATCAATATGATTTATTACTGCTGTTGTTAATCTTGATCACCTGACTTAAAACTGTATTTCTCAAGTTCTTAAAGCATAAAGTTACTCTTATTTTCTTTTCCCTCTGACTGTATTCTTTGAAAGAAAGTCATTGTGCCAAGCCACAATTAAGGAGTAGAAGTATGTTCAACATCTTTGAAGGTGAAATATCTTAAAAAAAAAAAAAAAACTACTTGGAGCTCAGAAAGGGATTTTTTTTATTCTCCCCACTTATTATTTATTCCAGCATTTATTTATGTCAGTAGAAACTCAGGGGTTATTATTTATTTTTTAGATTATTATAATCCAATACAACTTTACTTTTTTTTTCTTTTTTGCTCAGATTTTTCCATTGAAACCCATTTAGTTGTCTCCTGTATCCACTGGACATGCTTCTGTCATTGAGTTCCTTTACTTTTTTGTTTGTTTTTAGTATTTTCTTGCTTTTTGGAATTATAAGACACTCTAGATTAATCTTGTATTCTATTTCCCAAGTCCTGGAACAAGTTATTTTTCTAAGTAAATATTGTTTTATGGAGAATAGTATTAGAAATCAATATTGTGCCACTGGGTATGCGCATTACTAATGGGTTGTCTTTATTCTATATCCTCTCAGCTGACAGAGCAAGGAGATATATGTGTGTATGTTAACTCGTGTACGTACAGATATCTATTCACATTTCTGTATGTAACCATCTGCATATCTATTAAGCTAAAAATGAGTTGTTAATGATGTCTCCTACTCTAATCCATTACTATATATTGATATCTCTGTTCCACTTCCCTGGTTTATCTGTAGTCTTCCAGTACAATGTGCGATGACTGGCTTCCACCATTTGCTTGATTGTTCAAGTACACAGTATACAGGTGTAATGATTTTAAAATCATAAGCCTGTTATCCCTATAGAAACATAGGAAGAAACACAGTCGACTAGAGTGCTGTGCTCTACATAACCCCATTTGCCTTTGTCTTCCACAATTCACTCATTTCCAAAGTTACTTAAGTCAACATATGATTACCCTGCCCCCTTCACATTGATGTACACATTTGCAACACACTTAGATTGTTTGTCACATTCTACATTTCATCCGGGGATCCTCTGACCTATAAAATATTTTTAAAATATACATATACTAAGATTTACTGTGTGCTATAAACTTCTATGCATTTTGACAAATGTTTAATGGCTTATAGTCACCATTAGGGTATCAAACAGAATTATTTCATCACCTTAAAAAATAAATTCCCCTGCTACAGAACGTATTCAACCCTCCACTCCCTGCAGTTCTGCCAAAACCCTGTCAAATACAAATATATTTACTCTTTCTGTAATTTTGCCTTTTCCAGAATACAAAATAATTAGAATTATATAGTATAGGAGCTATTTATACTGGTTTATTTTCTTTAGCAATGCACATTTAGGTTCCTCCATATCTTTTGGGGGGTAACTAACTTAATTCTCTTTATTACTGAATAATACTTTATTGTAAGAATGTACCACAGCTTATATTCATTCACCTATTGTGTATTTGGGAGAAAAGCTATTTTTCAGACATAAGTTTGGCAAATGTTTTCTCTCATTTTTTAATATTCTCCTTTTTATATCTTTCACAAAGTAAAATTTTTAAATCTAACAACACTCAAGTTACCATCATTTTTCTTCATTGGATCATGCTCATAGTGTTTTATTTAAAATGTCATTACCAAATCCACGGTCATGTCAGTTTTTCTTTTTCAAGATGTTTTACAGGTTTGCATTAACATTTTAACTTCTATATTTCATTTTAAGCTAAGATTTGTGTAAGATATAAGGTCTGTGCTTAGGTTAATATTTCACAATTTTTAGGCCCAATTTTTATAACACAATTTGTTGACAAGACAACCTTTTCTCCATTGATTTGTCTTTGCTGATCTGTCAAAGATCAGTTGACTATATTTGTGTGAGCCTGTTTCTAAGCTTTCTATTTTGTTGTGTTGATCTGTATTTCCAGTTTCACCAATATTCCACATTTCTGGTGACTGTAGTTTTTAGAAGTGTCTGGGTAGTATGAGTCATCCAACATTTTTTTCTTCATTATTATGTTGGTTATATATATCTTTTGCCTTATCATATAAATTTTAGAATTAGTTTGTCAATATTTACAAATAGTTTGCTGGGATTTTGGCTGGGGTTGCATTGAATCTATAAACCAAGTTGCAAATAATTATTACTTTAACAATAATGAGTCTTCAAATTCATGAACATGTACAACCCATTTATTTAGATAATGGATAAAGATCTATAATTTCCAGGTTATAATACTAACCATTAAGTTATTTTTGACTGTGTTAACATAGTATTGCCAATTTCATTTACGAGCACATAGTTTAAATAAGCTATTTTTTAAACTTTTTTTTGTACTATAAGATAGATATCTAGATATATGTTCATTTTGTTTCTTATATTTGGGAGTTGGAGAATTTCTAGTCTTTGATATTCACTTAGACTGTTTTGATACATATGAAGACAAATCCAAACTACCTAAAATGCTTAATTCATATTCACTTTATTTATTGCAGTTGGGGGTGAAGACTTAAGAATGTTTGAAATATTACTATTTAAAATCCAAAGTGTAATACTCAAAAATCCAGATGAAAGAAAATTATCTGATTAATACTTACAGAATAGTCAATATTCTCAGTAAAGCCAACTCAATGAATATCTCATGCTGAATTCCAAAGAGTAGGCAATACTAATATTAAATGTTTGATTGATTTTTGGCTTCAATCTATTGCTGTTGACAGTGTGTATAAAAAGCTAAATCTAAAGCTTATCCCGATCAACATAAATGCAATATCTTCCTTTTTATTAAGTGACACATTAGAACAGATGTCTTCTTCCAAAAATAATACCATTAAGATAAGAACTTCTCATACTTATTTTTAATATTATTTTCTCCACCAAATCTCCACAGGAGGTTTTACTATTCTTAAAAACATTAATTTAGAGTCTCCACAGAACATGATCTATAGAAAAGATAGTGATATCAAGAAATCTTTTTTAGAATGGTTATCAGCAGCAAAGACAATACAGGTTGGAGCAAAAGTAGGCTTAGAATTGTATGTATGGAAAAAATACAAGAATTAATAAATAATAATACAAGAGTAAACTCTGCATTTCACATACTCATAACTGTAATCCTACTTTTTCCATATCTTATATTTTAAATTCTAATCAAAATTAAGTGCCCATCAGTAGATAAGTGCATAGAACAACTATGGGACATTTAGGTAATGTTTACTACTTGGCTGAGAAAAGAAAATTTTACCCTTGGTGACAGTATGGATGGACTTGGAGAACATTATGCTAAGTGAAATAAGCCAGTCAGAAAAAGAGAAATATCACATGATTTCACTCATAGATTTCACATATGTGAAATCTAATGAACAAATTAAACTAATGAGAAAAACAGAGACAGACATAGAGAGCAGAATGACAGCGAAGCAGGGGGGTGGGAGGGCATGGAAGTTAGAGGGTGGAGGGACTGAGCAAAAAAGAAACGGGACTCATGGACATGGACAACAGTGTGGCGATTGTGGTGCTGAGGGGTTATAAAGGGACTAAAACTAAATAGTAATGGAAAAATACAATAAAAATAATAAATTAAATTGGAAAAAAATTAAGTTCAAAGTAGAGTGTAATATTATGATATAGTATTGTCATGATTCATGTTGCTCCTGTGTCTTGCCAAATTCTTTTTCCCACTCCTATTAATTGAAATTTGATACTGAATAATACAGAGATCTTCCTTACAGGAAATGCTGGGAGAAGTGTATGAGGTCAGAAACTAGGAGAACGTGATAAAAATTTAAAATTGTTAAATCAGTTAAATCTAGATAAATAAAATGTGTTCAACATGAAAGTACTAAGGAATTAAGTTTAATCTTTAAATTCCAAAGTAGATACCTAAGTCTCCCAAAGGGGAAAAAAAAACCCCACATTGTTGAAATTTGATATGTTTTTAGAACGCTTTTTTCTTAGAGAAAGAGATAATATGATCCAGAAAGAAAGAGAGAGAAATATATAGATCCAAAGTTTTTTTTTATTTTAATTTTTAATTTAAAACAAATATTCCATGTATGTTAAAATGAAAATTAGGTATTTACTTGGGAGTCCTAGAATAGTCCTCAAAGAACTGCATTTAGCCTACTAAAAAAAGTACCTTATGTTGTTCTCTTGTGTTGAGTCTGCTTCTATTTGATCACCAGAGAAATCTGTTTGATGAGTTTGTTATAACATTATAAATTGATATGCTTATTCTTTTAGACTGGTAAGAATATAATAAATTGCATCTTATTTTGAGTCATGAGAACATAATTAAATATGTTAGTGATTTCTATGATTTAGGATGAGTAAGGGCAGAATTAAAGAATTCCATGTAAGATTGACTTAATCTTCCTTCATGAAGGGTAGAGGTGAAGTAAGAATCAGGAAAAAAAAAATTGACGCATTGGTTTGGGGAAAAATAATTAATAAACAAGAATTTGTGCTAGTAAGGATGAATGTAAAAGATTAGCCAAAAGCTTAATTATAAATAAGCATTTTTGGTTTGAATTTCAAAATTCCTAATAAATACTCAAATATGTCCTTTGTAACAGAAAAGTTTACCCAAGGCTACTGAGCAACCAGGATCAGAAAGCAAACTTGGTGGTCTCCTTAAATGGCTGTTCATTTTATTATCAAGAGAAAAATAATAGCATAAGAGGAAAAGAGAGAAAAAATGTCTTCTTTTTGTTTTTCTTTCTTCCTGGTTCAAAGATATAAGCATACTGAGGGACTTACTCAAAGTTTTAATTTCTCAATCATGTATAATCTAAAGCATGGAGGGATGTACAAGAAATAGATGTTTATTTTCAACCACACATGCACTGGACAGGGTGAGAATCTTAACACATCACCTGTGTCTATGTAGCCTTACCACCCATTTTCTCTTATGCTAGATTCCCTACTTTAAAAATATGTTTAAATTTAGCATTTCTCATATCTCTCACTACTGAAAGACTTATATTTTATCCCTAATTTACACAACAAATACAGTTTTCAGACACAAAATAACATTTTACAATATGATACTTCTGCACCTTTGGGGAAAAAAGTAGTGTTATTATCAAGTGTTATTAGAAGAAATAACTGCCTGCCACAAATTATGATTTGACTTCTAAATCTCTCCATATCAAATCTTAATAAAATGACATACTTATGTTTTTCATGAAAATTATTATTTATATAAGTACTAAGACTGGAAAAATGAGATTTTTCTTTACCTAAATTGGTAAAGTACAAGAACATGGTTAGAATATTGAATGCTTATGAATGCAGTTGAAATGGGAAACAATTAAATTCAAATATGTAGGGAAAAAAACAAGTGAGGAGAGAGCTGATTGTGAGCATAAAGTATCTTAGTGAGCGCGGGTAATATTGAAAAGGAAAATCAGCTTTCATGACCTGAATATTAGCAGAGGTGAGTACACTGAAGGTTGAGGCTAAGGGATTCTAACGGTATTCATTCATTCAACAGATATTTATTTTGTGGCTTCTTCATAGTTCTGAGGATCAGTGGAAAAGAAAGAGAGCCTTATATTCATTGTTGTTAATTCTATCAGAGCAAACAGTTAATGAACAATAAACTATATAAAATGTGTTAGGTGATAATATATTCTATGAAAAATAATAGTGTTAAGTAAGAAAGTGGTAGAGTAGATTCTATATGAGAAAAGGTGGTTACATAACCAAACGAACAGGTTCTGCTGCCTCATGTAAGGAAAACCAAACTCATGAGACAGGTACTGGTTCAAAAGGAAAGAGGTTTATTCAAGTGAGTATGACCTGGTAGAATGGTGGACTCCAGTCTTAAAGATCACCCTGCATTCTTGGTCAAGCTTCTGGTTCTTATAGGGACAGGTAGGGGAAGGTTGATATTTTCTATTCAATTATCTTTCTAGATTTTGATGCTCTTGGTGTAAGGACCTTCCCCTACACCATCTTGGCCAATGAAGGAGATTCTCAGGGGCCCCTACTGACTGTCTGCAGTAGTGAGGGGTGAACAGAACCTGCCATCAGGAAGCCTGAAGATGCCACAGTCCTCAGTCCACCTCCCTACACTGGACAGGGACCTGCACTTTGAGGGGAATAGGTTGGAATCCACAGGACACCCCTGGGTCCCTGTGTGCCCTCATTCTCTTTGCAGTTCCCACGTGGTCATTACTCCAAAGTGGCCAGCCAGGCCTGTGCTCTGACTGTTGGCTGCCTACGGTAACCGAGAGACTTCTTTAATTTGGTAAATAAGTGATGCAGTGTTGAAGGTTATATAAAGATTTGGAAAAGGGGATTCCGGAAAATTGAAACATTGGGTATAAGACCACTAAGACAGAGAGATGCCTGTTGTGCTTGAGAAACACAACGGAAACCAAATAGCTACAGTGAAGTGAGCAATGGGAAAGAAGATAGGATGTAAGATGAGAGTGGTAGCCAGGGCAAAATTAATGTAGACATAGTAATAATTCTGGAAGTTTTTGGAGATACATGAAAAACTTCAGGGATTTTAGAAAAAGTGACATGAGAGATGGTACACCTTCATTAGTACCATTCTGTCTGGTGTTTGGAAAACTATACTGATGAGTGGAAGGGTGGAATGAGGGACACCTCTCAGCTGCTAGATAATAATAGGCTTTCAAGACTTATTTTGAAGTGATAGCGGTAACATTAGTGAAAGGTGTTTGGACTGGGGGGATGTTCTGAAGGTAAAAGCAAAACAATTTACTAACACATTAGATGAAGAATGAGTTAAAGGAAGATGTTTAGATTATTTTAAAAGTTCTTATCCTTGTTAATAGAAATGATAAAGTTACCATGCAGGGGGTTAAAAAAAAAAAAAGAAGAAAAGAGAAAATATAAATTGAGGAGATCATCAGAATTTAAATTTTAAGTTGTTGGATTTGACCTGTTGACTCCTAGACTTTCACATGGAGATATCGGGTAGGAAAATAAATATATCTGGCATTTGCATACAGATGGTTTTTAAAATCATAGATCTGGGAAAGATCATCAAGACAGACGAGAGGTTTGAGAAATGAGTCCAAAGGCCTTCAAGATTTAGATAAGGAAGATTCAGCAAACAAATGTTTAATAAATTAAGGGAAAGAGGGTGGTAGCTAGAAGGAAGGAAAGGGAGTGTTTCAAGAAAAAAGGAGTGGTCACCTAGGTCAAATATTGTAATAAGTTGAGTAAAATGATACCAGAAATCGTATCACTGATTTTAGCAACATGAGGATCATGAATGTCCCAAGAGATTAACAGCAGTTTTATTGAAGCTGGGAAATAAAATATGATTGTGGTGAGTTCCACTGAAATTGGAAGGAGGAGAGTGAAAATAGCACATTTTCTACACAGGGAAGCAGATATAACAGGTGATTTCTGCAGATGGGGATTTGAGGTTACAGAAGATTTTATGAGATTTTTGGATAGGAGATAGTGCAGAATTTTGGCGTGATTATGATGATACTCCAACAGAGAAGAAACTTGTTCATGTAGAATTCAAATGTTAAGGTATACAATTGAAATGCAGAAGTCATATCTTTGAGTAGATGAGATTCAGTATGTAAGTGTAGAGATCTAAGACAGCAGTGTGAATAATGTCACCACCGTAATGGATGGAAAGGCCAAGTATGGCATGAATCCAGCTAATATGATAGATGTGGCTTTAGGGGTACATGGAATTTATTTGTGCTTTGTGACAGCATTTATAGTGAAATGGACATCAGGGAAGAGTCAGAATTTAAAAAACATATTCGATAGTTTGGGAAAAGAGTGGAAATCATTGCTTATGATATAGGAGAAAAATTAGGGACAGTGAGTAGGCTTTCTGGGCAGCAATAAAGCTCACTTGAAACTAACACTTAAAAACTTAAAATGACCCGTACCATGGTTATCTATTTTTATTTTTTAATCACATTCAGATGAAGTGTTTCTGGTGTTGTGTAAATAGAAAGAAAATGTCTGCCTGGGTTAAATCTATTTACAGTTAAAAAATTCAAAGTTGTTTGCGATATAGGTGGGTTGGGAGAGCAGCTTGTGGGAGGTTACTGAAGTAGGTAAGTCTTTCATATGGATATTAGCTTTATCTGTCTTCGAGAGCGCTGACAGAGAAAACCTATAGGGGAAAAGAAACTGAATACCATAGTAACATATCAGACAAAATAAAGGGAAATGACCTGGAGTTAGATGATATTGAAGAAAGAGAATAGAGTGGTGTGGACTTCAAAAGGAGAAAGAATATTTAAATATGTTGTTGAAACATTTTTCCAAAAGTAGCAATGGTATACATGTTAATATCCTTCCCTTTCCCTGCCCTATCGGGGTATATAGGGCAAGACAGTGATGACTTATTTTGTCACATAGAAAAGGATGGGGTGACTAGGGGAAGAGTGTGAGAATGGTAGACCGTTCATAAGTAAAGTTAGTTTTGAAAAACAGTTTTTAAAAATATTATATCGAATGTCAGAAAACATACTGATATCATAGTTTTCCTCACTAGGAAAAATGTTCTCATAGAGTAAATAAGAAGTGGGTAGGAAAATAAACTGGAACAATCACTTTGACGAACAATTTCGTATTAGTGAAGAGAGAGAAAGATGTGCATCCACTGAGACCCATCAATCCAACTTCGTCGTCTTTGTTCCTGAGGAATCCTCATGTGTGTGAAAAGGAAAAGACCCCTAGTTTTCTGAATCCTTAGATTGGCTAAAAAATGAAAACCTACATAGCCTGCATAAATAAATGGTGTTATAGTGTTACAGTTGATGGCAGAATAAACTATATTTAGACATCAATATGTATGAATCTAAAATCTCAGGTGGATAAAGATACCAGTTGCAGGAAGATATATACAAAATGATATTAACATAAGTAAATTATAATTAGACACAAAATAATATTCATTTTCAAGATTGTTGATGTGGACATACAGGTGTGTTGAAAATGTAGCCAGTGGATGTAAAGGATACACAGAAACTTCCAAATGATTATTTCTCAGTAGCAAAGAATGTGTGTGGTGCCAGAATATCATTCAAAACTTTAAAAATATCCCTTAGAATACTTTTATTTCTTAGAATGAAAGAGAAAGAAAAAAGAAAGAAAAAGAAATGGAAAGATGGACTGAATAAGGAGCCTGAAATTTGCGACACAGTTCTGGGAAGGGAACTTCACCTGATCTATTTTGAGCTACTGAAGAGTTGTCCAGCTTGAAGAGACCAGACCTGGAGATGTCCTTCATTGATGCTATAAATTTCTTATTCTTCTGACTAAACTCCATTCTCTCTGTGCACATACGCAATGAAAATAAAACATATTCTTTTATAATATTTTAGTTTTGTTTGAATTTAAGAAATATTTTGCCTGAAAATGCCAAGATATTCTCATTTTACGAGATGGCAGCTACGATAAAAAGAAAAAAAAATGTAGGGAAATTTAATGTGATGAAGTTGGTAAAATGATGAAAACGTATTCTGTGCATTCAATGGAGAACTGCTGCTAAACTGGCTTTTGTTTCTCACCTCCCCTGTGGGCCTTTAACCTTACACACTTCTCTGCATAAGGCAAGCACAGGATCCAAGGATTGCAGCATCTTAATTAACTGCCATGGGAATGTTTACAAGTGAAATTAGTCACCAGAGGGAGCCCACATTATTCCATATTATTCCTCAAAAGCAATCAACAAAATACTGAGGGGGAAATGAAAATATATGTAGAGACTGGGACAGAAGTTCAAGGAGAGTACAGGGTGTTCTTTTACTGTTTGTTGAATTTCAGTTTCCTCTCAATTTCAAGCTTCAGTATGAACTAACCTTGATAGATTCAAAGGCTTTTTTTTAACAGCAAACACACAGGAAAAAACAATACACACCACCCTCCATCCACCCCCCTTCCCCACCCCTTGGCTGCCTCCTGGCTCAGTGGCTGTTTATCAATTGACCTGCAAATTTCCTCAACACAAAAATTACTCTGTATCTGCTGCTTCAATTTACCCATGAATAAGACATTTTGTTAGGTTTCTGGGCAGGTTAACTGTGATGATTTGTAAACAATGAAAGTGTCAATAATTTGTCCGATTCTTTTTAAAATGAAATCAATCTCGACTTTGTATTTAACAGATGAAATTGTCTACACATTTTGATCTTTTAATCAAGCATGAAAGAAAGCAGAGTTTAGAATAAACCTCTCACTCCAAAGTACTTTCTATTGTGAAATTCTATAGTTTTAGGATTCTATAAAATGGGTAAATGGAATCTATAAATGACTGTTAATCAATCAATCAAATTGACTGAACAATGAAGCTCTTTTTTTTTTTAAGACAAACTTAGGGCAAAATTCCAAGCAGGCACTTGGCACTATATAAATAAATCATTTGTATGCTTGATTGGACTAAAATGGAACAAAATGCCTTAGGCTATATACTCTGTGGTCTCTTTTGACTTTGGTTACCCAGATATTAAGCCCAAAGATCAGGAGCAAGATCATGAACTATTTGGATTTTTTTAAATTTAAATGCTCATATTTGTATCATTGAGAATACGAATAAAAGTCTGTTGATACTTGTTTCTCTTTTCAGTCTGTAATCAGGACTTGAATTGATTGAACTATTTTTTCATGTTGAATTCTGCAAGAACTGTCTTTAAATATCCAGGCAAAAGGAGTGAAACCTGTTACTCCTATGTAAACACTCAACTCTTGAATATCAGATGTTAGCTTGGCTCTTGCTATTCACCCGTTTAATTGAAATGTAGATGCTCCTCCTATTTCATGTCACTTTCTTTTCCATCCCTAGTTGGAATAAAACAATAGCTAAAGCAGACTTCATGCATTTTGGCTGCAGTTCTGAATCTTTATATAAAGTATAGTTTAAGGGTTATTGGGTATGCTTTCCAAAGAAAAAGAGCTTGACTCCTAATTCTGGTTGCAATATTTTCTACCTGTGTGACCTTGGAGAATTTACTTAACCTCTCTGGTTTCCTATTTTAAAACTGGGCTACTAAAACTGGGAACTAATAATAGTTATTACCTCAGACAGTTATTGAGAGCATAGGACTTCAACAAAAGTAAAGGCTTCTGCACAGCTACAGAAAAAGTCATCAAAATGAAAAGGGAACCAACTGTATGGGAAAATATATTTGCCAATGATAGTTCAGACAAGGGTTCAATCTCCAAAATATATAAAGAACTCACACGACTCCACTCCAGGAAGACAAACAATCCAATTTAAAAAATCAGCAAAGGACCTGAACAGACACTTCTCCAAGAAAGACAAACACAGGACCCAGAGACATAAGAAAGGATGCTCTGCGTCACCAGCCATTAGAGAGAGGCAACTTAAAACCACAATGAGATACCACTTCACACCAGTCAGAATGGCCATCATAAACAAATCAACAAACAAGTGCTGGCAAGGATGTGGAGAAAAGGGAACACTAGTATACTGTTGGTGGGAATGCAGACAGGTGCAGCCACTGTGGAAAAGAGTTTGGAATTTCCTCAAAAACTAAAAATGGAACTGCCTTTTGGCCTGGCAATTCCACTGCTGGGATTATACTCTAAGAATCCTGAAACGCCAATTCAAAAGAACCTATGCGCCCCAGTGTTCATAGCAGCACAATTTACAATAGACAAGAGCTGGAAGCAATTAAGTGCCCATCAGTAAATGAGTGGATCAAAAAACTATTTACACAAAGGAATTCTACGCAAAAGAAAGAAAGAAGGAGCTGGTTACAGAATGAACCCTTCGGGGGGCCAAGATATTGTTACCAAAACAGGCCTCCAGCCCTGGGGTCTTTCTGTAGTATGGTACATCTTGCCCGCCACTGGTATGAACTGTGGTTCTCAATGACAGAGTTTAGTGAAAAGGAAAGGAACTATTTATTCAAAAGTTATACAGGTTTAGAATAATGGCAGAATTCTACCGTTAAGTCTCACTTTCTTTAGAAATGAAGACACACCCACAAACACACAGTCCTGCCCTCTCTGCTTTACCCAGTCTGGCCAGTCTCAGAGCATGCCAATCAGAAGTACCACCTTCCCAAAGGAAAAACAAAAAGAAGTCCACAACTCACTTCTCCTGGTCCCCCCCATAGTCCATGCTCAGCTAGGCAGGTCTCCCACGGTTCCCAGCACCATCAGCTGTGGCGCCACGATCTCCATCCCCAGTTCTTAATCCAAAACCATGTGGCACCTCTTCATAGCTGGCCGGCAAGGGTCCTTTCATACCCTGTTGCCCTGCACTGCCTCCTGTCCCACATGGAAGTCCTCCTCTTTGTTTAAATCCCAGACTGGAACCTCCTCCATGACCCCATTTCTGACTCCCCCCACAATTGACTACACTTACTAGCACTCCTGTATTCTCTGCCTTTCTTGGCTGCCATAGTTAGTCCAGGCAGCCGTGGTCCCGTGACATGGCGCAAACCATCTCTAAGCTCTCACACAGGTGCTGTAAGCAGGGGGAACCTGCAACCCAGCTGCATTACGGGTCAAAGTCATGCGCATCTCTCTGGCCCAGGCAATCTATGAAGGTAGCCTGCTCTTATTGATATGCAAAATAACTCTCATCCCTGTGCAGCTGCTTTTCCCAGCCCCCAAGCTAGGCTTCTGCGGGGGCCTTGGGGCCTCTCAGCCTATACACTCTGCTCTGAACCTCGTTCCATACCTGTTACACTTCTACCCTTCACGACAGCATGGATGGAACTGGAGAGTATTATGCTAAGTGAAATAAGCCAGGCTGTGAAAGACAGATACCATACGGTTTCACCTACAAATAGAATGTAATCAACAAAACAAATGAGCAAAACAGAACCAGAGACATTGAAATAAAGAACAAACTGACAGTAACCAGAGGGGAGAGGGAGGAGGATAATGGGGCAAAGAAGGGGAAGGGTCATCAAGGAACATGCATAAAGGACACATGGACTAAACCAAAGGGGGGTAAGATTGAATGTGGGAGGTGGGGGTAGGTGGGCCCAGGGAAAGTCGTGGCAGGAAAATGGAGACAACTGTACTTGAACAACGATATGTTTTTTTTTTTAAAGAACATTGTCAGGGACATATAAGTTATAAGGATATATTATTTGTTGCTGATGATGATCTTTCTTTTTCTCACCATTATTAGTGGTGTTTATTAAACAAATAAAAAAACAATGATGACCATCCCATCATCTCCACATTTCACTCCCCTCAAATTGAACTAAGTTTTTTTAATTTTTGACTTTGACAATTCTTTTTGGCTTCAACTTGACACTTTCATGTATAACTATGTTCTCTCCATTCCTACTATAATTCTTCCCTTAATGATTTTAAATATTTTTATAAACTTAACCTTCTCTCTAATTATTTTTCATGTATTTGGAATAAATATATGTATTCATTGCTATCAAATATGAAATGGAGCAGTGTACCCAGAGAAGTGTCTCCTGTTCATGCACTTGAAGCCATTTCCTATAGAAATGCACCTGTAGGAGTTGTGTGCACAGCACTACTGCGGTGAAAAGCTTAGATCACGGTGTTGCTTGTGGGGACCAGAGATCTGATCTAGTTATGGAGGAGGTGGGGACAGTGGTGGAGGCAGTGAAGAATTGTTATGTGATTGGAGAAGATTAAGTGGTCAAGAAGGATCTGGATATTTTAAACCATAACATTTTTACCATGTGTCTACTAGAAAGTGTTGTAATTGATTGACGAAACTAGTTCATAATGAGCACTTAAACCAACAAAAACAATAAAAATCACAATGATAGGTTTCTGAGTTAAATTTGTAACAATTTAATAAATATAAATATAAATAATAAAGTCATATTTTCTTCTGACATGCTATCTAAATAATTTTCCCTGATTTGTAATTGTCTTGTATGACCACAAATGTCATTTCAAAGTAAAATGGTCTATATTTTTTCAGTCTTGCAAAAATTAAAATAATTACTGGTAAGCAGTTAAGAGAATTTCTGATATTTTCTTTATAATTATTATGGTATAGTGGTATTTTCCATATATGATTATTCTAAAGAGTGACGATGATAACAATATACATAGCCAGTTTTCACTTCTAAAGTAGTACCACACCATAAAAATGCCCATGCAAGGGAAAATGTGCAGTGATCATTACCGATGAGGGGAACTATGATTGTTCTGTGGCCTTTAAAAATGTTTGACAAAACATTAATAATTCTCTTACTGTCATTTACAAATACATAGGGAAATTGAAAAATAGCAAACATATATATTTAGTACACTATAATTTAAAAACATGAGAAATAATGTAATGCTTTAATTCTACGCAAAAAATGATCAAGAAAAGTGTAAACATTGATTTCCTTCTCATTGCATAACATCTGATGGAATGAGCATCTTTTCTATGCCCTGATGAATTGTCCTCCTTTCCAAGTTTGGATAAGCTTCCAATATTTTATTATTCGTCCTTTCAATGTCATGAAATATATCCAAGAATTCCTTTAATGTGAAGGTTTTCTTGCCGATGTCACTTTTTCTGGGATATCTTCATCATTTTTATCACAACCACTTCATTTATGTTGATAAGGTCACCTTCACTAAGTTCTTCTGCCCGAACACCTAGTCTCTTCAATGGCAGATTTGTAAACATTTCTTTGGTTAGCTATTTCTTCTTTGACTGCATTTATGTTCAATTTGAATTTTACTTACAATGTTATTTTTCTTCACTTCTTTGCTACAATTTCATTTTTGTTGGCATAATTCCTCTTTTGATTATCCATTTTTGTAATATAGCACATAGGTTTATAACTTGGAGACAAGGACACAATATAACAAATGCTTCACTGTCAGTGCATGTGAATTGAATTACAGAAATACAGTGCCCAACATCCAAAAGACTTTGAAAGAAGTAATGTGGTTTTAGAACAAGATGCTTAACTGTTCTTTCTGTAGGATAATATTTAGATTATTTTATTTTATTTATTTATTTTTTATTTTATTAAATTCATGGTATATAATTATATTAGGTATACAATTATGTCAAATACGATCTGTGTATTGTATTGTGTGGTCACTACCCGAAGTGATACCTTACTCTCTTCTATCTCCCCACGCCCCTCTTTCCCTCTAGTAATTATCATACTGTTGGCTACATCTATGAGTTTTGTTGTTGTTGTTCAGCTTAATTCCTTCACCTTTTTCACCTGGCCTCCCAAAGCTCCTTCCCTTTGTCACCTGTCAGTCTGTTTTCTGATTTTATGAATCTATTTCTAATTTGTTAGTTTATTTTGTTCATTAGATTCCACATATGAATGAAATCATCTCTCTCCCACTGGCTTATTTCACTTACCATAATGCTCTAGAGGTCCAACCATGCTTTCACAAATAATAAGATTTCCTTTTTTTTTTAATGGTCAAGTAGTATGCCATTGTGCAAATGTACCACAGCTCTTTTATTTATTCATCCACTGAGGGACACTTTGCTTCCAAATCTTGGTTATTGTAAGTAACGCTTCAGTGAACATAGGGGTGCATATATTCTTTTGAATTTGTTTTGGGTTTCTTCAGATATATTCCCAGAAGTAGAATTGCTAGGTCATAAGACAGTTCCATTTTTAATTTTTTGAGGTAACTCCATACTGCTTTCCACAGCTGCTGTACCAACCTGCATTCCCACCAACAGTGTACAAGGGTTTCCATTTTCTCCACATCCTCGTCAACACTTGTTTGTTGATTTATTGATATAGCCATTCTGACAGGTATGAGGTAATATCTCTCTGTGGTTTTAATTTGCATTTCTCTGATGATTAGTGACTGAACATCTTTTCATACGTCTATTGGCCATCTGTTTGTCCTCTTCAGAGAAGTGTCTATTCAGGATCTTTGCCCACTTTTTAATTGGATTGTTTGTTTCTTTGGTGTTGAGTTTTATAGATTGTTTATAAATTTTGGATAGTAACTCATTATCAGCTATATCATTGACAAATATGTTCTCTTATTCAGTGGGGTACCTTCATTTTGTTGATGGATTCCTTTGCTTTGCAAAATATTTTTAGTTTTCTTTCCTACGATTTTTATGGTTTCGAGTCTAATATTTAAATCTTTAATGCATTTTGAATTTATTCCTATGTATGGTGGAAGAAGGCAACCTAGTTTCAGTTTTTTGTGTGCATATCTATCCTATTTTCTCAACACCATTTATTAAATAGACAGTCTTTACCTCATCATTCCTACCTTCTTTGTAAAATATTAATAGACCAAAAAGATGTGGGTTTATTTCTGGACTCTCTATTCTGTTATACTGATTTATAAGTCCGTTTTTATGCCAGTACCATGCTGTTTTGATTAATATCGTCTTATAGTATAGTCTGAAATCAGGTAGCATGATTCCTCCAATTTTTGTTCTTCTTTCTCAAGGTTGTTGTACCTATTCAAGGTCTTTTGTGGTTCCATAAATTTTTGGAATATTTGTGTTAGTTTTGTGAATATGCCATTGGTATTTTGATAGGAACTACATTGAATCTGTGGATTGCTTTGCACAATATGGACATTTTAATAATGTTAATTCTTCTTATCCATGAACATGGTGTATGGTTTTACTTATTTTTATCTTCTTTAATTTCTTTCTTCAGTTTCTTATAATTTTCCAATAGAGGACTTTAAATCCTTGGTCAAATTTACTCCTAGGTAGTTTTTATGATGCAATTGTAAATGAGATTTTTTTCTTTGTTTCGTTTTCTGATAGTTTGTTATTGATGTATAAAAAGGTAAGTGGTTTATGGATATTTATTTTGTATCCTGCTATTTTACTGAATTTATCAGTTCTAGAAATTTTTTGATGGAATTTTTAAGGTTCTCTATATGGAGTATCATGTCGTCTCCAAATAATAACAGTTTTACTTCTTCCTTTCTAATTTGGATGCCTTTTATTTTTTCCCCTTGTCTGACTGCTATGGTTAGCACTTCCAGTACTGCGTTAAATAAGAGTGTCGAAAGCAGACGTCCCTGTTTTATTACGGATCTTAAGGAAATTGCTCGTAGGTTTTGCCCATTGAGCATTATGTTTGTTGTGGGTTTGTCATATACGGCCTTTATTACATTGAGGCTTGTTTCCTCTATTCCCAATTTGCTGAGAGTTTTTATCATAAATGTGTGCTCGATTTTATCAAATGTTTTTTTCTGTATCTGTTGATATGATCATGTGATTTTTATCCTTTATTTTGTTTACATGGTATATCACATTTAATTATTTGCAAATATTGTGCCAACCTTGCATCCCTGGAATAAATCCCACTTGACCACAGTGTATGATCTTTTTAATGTATTGTTGTACCTATTTTGCTAATATTTTGTTGAGGATTTTTGCATCTATGTCATCAGGAATATTGGCCACTAATTTTCTTTCTTTGTAGTGTCTTCATCTGGTTTTGGAATTAGGATAATGCTGGCTTCATAAAATAAGCTCAGGAGTCTTCCCCCTCTTGAATTTTTTTTTTGTAATATTTTGAGAGGGCTGGATAGATAGATAGGTAGAAAAAGGATCACACTGGAGAGATATTGTAGAGCAGAGGCCAATGAAAAGGGAGGGCAAGAAACATTCCAGGCCGCAGCAAAAATGAAGACAGAATACTGCAGAGCAGAATTGTACCTTGCTGCCTCATAACTAGCATTACGGATGTTGAGCAAGAGATAAGGCTACAGAGGAGTGAATGGAGGTGGTTTTGAAGTTGCCTACCATACCACCAAATGTGGAATGAATCCCAATGGCAGGATGGCCTGTGAAGTGACACAGTAATCCACATTTCTTACTCCAGTGCGGGGAATTCTTAATTAGTATTATTAACAACAACAAAAAAAAGTGATCCCTCCTTTCTGCTTCCACCTCACTTCTTCCTTCCTCTCTTTTTTAAATTTTCAAATAATATTCTTTCATTTTGTAGTCTTATCGCTTTGTATAAAAAATGAAATATTTTAAGAAAATGCACATATATTCATCAACTTTTTACCAATTTAATCTATGCACATAGCTTTAAACAAAATGGGTTCATGATTATGAAAATATTTTTACTGTTAGCAAAACATAACAAATACTTTCCCCATCACTCACATAATTTTAAAACATAATTTGTAAGTATATTTTCTGCTAAATTGTTATTAAAGCATAAAAGGACATAAAGTAGAAGGAAAAATTTACTAATATACTTCTTACCATCAATTTCTACTCTTCAAAAACTTGTAACAATTTCTTATGTATCTTCCAGTAACTTAAAATACATATTTATGTATATATAAACATATATTATTTTGCTTGCAAATCAGTGCATACTATATACAGTATGACTTTTATATTTTTTAAAAATCCCTAGAAAATTACATGTTAGTATATGTAGACTTCCTCTTTCTTTTCAATTACTGATTATTACATTCTGTGGATTAATTATATTTACAATAATTTCCTTTAGTATTTAGGCACTTATTTTTTCATTATCAGAATGCAGCAACTAATAACTTTGTCCATGCCATTTTGCTTCCTTTTGTGTAAAAATCTGAAGGATACTTTATAGAAGAACTGTTATTGCATTAAAGCATTTGGACATTATAGATTTTGATAACTTTTCATATACATTGAACCAATTTATACTTCTACCAGTAGCATATGAGAATAGCTGTTTCTCTAAATGTATTTATACTAAAGATGATCAAACATTTCATCTTAGCGAATGTGATAGCTGGAAAATGTGGGGTCCTATAGTTTACCTCTTACTATCTGAGCATCTTTCGGTTATGTTTTATCTTCTGTGAACTTTCTAATCATACATTTTGCCTATTTCATTCTATTCAGTTACTCATAGTCATGTTATTGTCAAAGAATTGTGCACATAATCAGTACACATTTTCCCTCATATAAGTTATTACATTGGTTCTTACATGTCCTTAATTTTAATTGTATTACTTAACTTTCTACATTTGTAAATGGTTTTAATTTTGGATGACTGTATGGGGGGTGGTTTGGGGCTTCGGGGGGCAGAAGGGCAACTCACGTGGAGAAGAAAAGCAAACGTTTGGTAAATAAATGTTTGCTGGGGCACCTTTAACAATGGAACACAGAAGACTTGGAGCAGATGGGCATTGCTAGGTTCCTTTTTGTCTATCACACACACGTTAATATTAAACTATTGTTACCTGTGATGATATCTCCCTTGCTAGATGGAGTTACCTAACTAAATTCTTTATACACAGTTAAGGACGGGGTCAAATGTTTTGTTTCATTTTTCCTGAGTCTTTCATTTCCTTATCAACTTAAAATTTATACTCCAAAAGACACATTTTGGTGTGGCAAATTCTTCAAAGTGCCATCTATGAATCTTTTACTTTATAAAATTTGCCTTTAGTGTCATGTTTAAGATATTTTTAATCAGTTTGGTTTACAACAACAACAAAAAAAACCTCTAAATGAATAAAGACAAGGAGAATAGGAAGGGCAATTTCAACCAACAAGCATTTCAGTAATTTTTGGAAGACTGAAATCAGATAAATTAGGATACCTGACTTAGCAGGTATATAAACTGTAACATATAAACTATATAAACTATAAACATATAAACTATATTAACATATAAACTATAAAACTACATATTAAAATTCTTGGAGATGCAGAATAATTGAAGATTTGAATAGGAAGAATTGAGTACCTCAGATCTGATATATATATGACCACAGACAAGAATATACTACTAGCCTTAACTCCCAAAAATCAGAAAGGAAAAAAAAAGTTTATTTTCAAGAAAATCTAAACTGGAAATGCTCTGAATACAGGAGTCTCAAACTCAGTGGTAACAAGGTGAGCTTCAAAGCTGTTAGAGAAATGGGGGGGGTGTGGGTGTCTGAAGGCTGACTGCTCCCGTGCTTCTTCCCCATCTTTTGCTCTTCAAACTCAGGCAGTAATGCCGAACCCCATTGGCAGGAGATCGGTAGGTCCTTTCATGGAAAATTGAATATCTCTAGGTATTCTAAATATTATATTAGATAAAAAAAATATCTAATTTAGGGGATTCCTCAATGAAAAACTATTTGTAATATGGGCTCTGTACATAATATTCACAATCAACAAGGTCTGCTTAAATATTTGGGTCTTTCAAGATTTTCAAGACAAAATAGCACATGTAGGAAGAAAAAAATCATAATTTCATTGCAAGAATGAGGGGTAATGATAGTATATAAAGGTAGATATAAGAGATAAATATCTTCTACTATAAAAGAATGAATATGTAATGGTCTATATTGAATAAAGTAAGAAATAGAAACATTTCTGTACTCTTTAAAAACATTCAGGTACAAACCAGAAGAAACAAGTACACATACTACTCTAATTTTTATTTTAGGTCTTTCTTTTAAATGCATGTGACATTGATTTGGTAAAATAAAAAAAATATATATAGTAATAAAAATATAGTATTAAAAACAATATAATAATTTCTATACTGTATTATATGAATAGGCTATATTTTCTTTAGGACCTTAATTATGTTATTTCTCTTTTTACTTTATTGTTTATTTCATTTGTACCTTTACACAATTTGGATTGTTTTCCATGCGTGTAATAAACAGTTTAAGAATCACAGGTCCTTGTCCTCATTTGGAGCGATGGTAGTTTAGGAAAATGGCCTGGTCACTACTTGAGCATAAAGACCCTGGCAGTGAACTCAAAAGACAAATAAATATCACTTAAACTAATCCTGCTTGATTTTTTATGGCAAAAATAGAGTGGTCCTTAGAAGGCAGCTACCTCACCTGCATTTACATCTTCCTCTCCTGAACTATAGAAACACTGTTAAACCTTCCTAAGGGGATATCTTCGTCATCTGTTCATAGCACCCTTTCCCCACTCACCTAATAAGGACATTGCGCCAATCCTCTCTTTTCTACTGGGTTACGCCGATCAGCATGCAAACTCATGTATTGTCTAAATAAATATTTAATTTAATGAATAAAACAATAAACAAACAAAATCATTTTGACTCTGGACCTCTTTTAATTTTCTATATCATCTCTCTTTATAGCAAGTGATTCACCTCACGTTTTGTCTATTCTTACTGGCCCCAGACGTTAGATCCTGTTCTTTTTTAAGGTCACCCCAATAGCACTACTACTCTTTTCACCCCACTAAAGTGCACATTACCGGGTTTACCAAGGACAACTATATCTCTGTGTCTAGGAATCATATCAGTAGTGTTCACTCGCTCTCACTTTCCTGAAATGCTGTTTTCTGGCAACTTCTGAAGGATAACACACTCTTGACTTTCCTTCCTTTTCTTGTTTTTAATAGTTAGACATCAATTTTCTTTTTTTTTTATTGTTGATTGATTACACTTGTCCCCATTTTCTCCCCATTACTCTTCCCTGCCTTACCCACTTCCCATCTTCCACATTCAATCCTGGCTGCCCACGTTCCCCTACCCTAGTTGCCTTTGTCCACGGGTCCTTTATACATGTTCCTTGACTTCATCCTTCCCTTTCTCTGCCCCATTATTCCTCACCCCACTCCACTCTGGACACTGTCAGTTTGTTCTTTATTTCAATGTCTCTGGTTCTGTTTTGCTCATTCATTTGTTTTGTTGATTAGTTTCCACTTATAGGTGAGATCACATGGCATTTGCCTTTCACCACCTGGTTTATTTCACTTAGTATAATGCTCTCCAGTTCCATCCATGCTGTCGTGAGGAGTAGGAGCTCCTTCTTTCTTTCTGCTGTGTAATATTCCACTGTGTAAATGTGTCACAGTTTTTTGATCCACTCACTTACTCTTGGACTCTTAGGCTGCTTCCAGCACTTGGCTGGAATTACTAGAATCCCAGAAGTGGAATTGCTGGATCAAAAGGCAGTTCCATTTTTAGTTTTTAGAGGAAATTCCATGTTATTTTTCACAGCGGATGCACCACTCTTCATTCTGATGTTCTATCGCTTTCATTTGTTACTTTTTTTATCCCCCAGTATATCCTTCTGTACACTGATATTCCCACAGCTCAGCCTTTGCCCCTCTTCTCTATTTACACACATTCCATTGTGAATTCAGCTAGTCCCACTGATTTAAATATCACATATTCTCCATAAGTTTCCAAATTGCATCCCCTCCCTAGACCCCTTTCTTGAATTCATGAATCAAATTATCAACCACAAAAAGTATCCCTACTTTTAGTAGGCCTCTCCAGTTTAACACCAAGTTATGTTCCTGACTAAATATGAATTTTTGGACCCTCTCAAATACATTTCTCCTGCACTTTTTTCTGTCCCTGTGAATGTCACTCCAACTTTCTCATTGTATAGACCAAATAATTTTGCAGGCATGCTTTTTTCATTATCTTACAGCTTCTATCCATTTTTAGTAAATCTTGTAGGTTGTTAGTGAAATATCCAAAATCCTATCACTTTTCATACCTCCAATGCTTTCTTCCTGTCCAAATCATCATAATTCCTCATTTAGATAACTGTGGTAGTCTTCTAAATGGATTCTTTGTTTTGAGAAGACAAAGAATTCTGTTTAAATATAACATTCTGAGTGAACGGATTATAGTGATTGTTTAACAATATATATGTATCAAAGATACAAAGTTATATACTTTAAATATATGCAATTTTATTTGTCAAATATATTTCAATAAACTTGGGCGGAGGGAACCTCTTGGTTCAAGCCACTTTTCTCTTCCAATACTTTCAATGGCTTCTAGTCCCCAAGTGAAAGTCAATACCTTACTATCACTGCATAGCCTTCTATTGCCTTCTCTGCCTCTGCCCCAGTCACTCCACTCTGGCCATATTGGCTGCCTCACTATTCCTTCGAGAAGCCTAACCTCCTCCAACATCAGGGCCTTTACACATGCTATTTGTTTTGCCTGGAAATATCTCTCCCTCGATTTCTTGACGCCTCTTCACTGCTGCTTCATTGCTTTAGATATCTAATTAAATACTAGTTTTCAATTATGCCTTTCCTGATTATTTGATTATTAAGAGCTACCATCTCCAATTTTTGTCTATGGAAGGAAAAGTGGAAAGAGCGAATCCACACCAAACACATAAGGACTTATTCTGCAAGGGATACCATTTTGGTGTAAAAACTTTTCCAGTTTTCTTAAGAGTAAAGCCTTCAGCAAAATATTCCTTCCTAAAAATTCCATCTCTTTTTTTCTTCCTACCTAGAAAATTATTTAAAATTTATTGTGTCTCCCATATAACTTTCCTTCAGGTATTTGAAAAATTATTTTCCCCACATTATATTCCCATTTTAAAAATAAATACTCTGTTTTTTGACTACTTTCTATTTCTATAATCTTAGAAATAAAATATGTTTTCATATTTGACTTTTTTCTCCCATCACTCTGAACAGCAAAAGTATTTTCAACTTCCTGCTTCTAAATTCATTTAACAGTCTGGCTAAACTTTGTCTGAATCTGCACCCTAAAAACAAGCTGGAACTGTCTTATCACATTCAAATTACCTTGAATATAAATTTGGTTTTTATCATATATTGCTACTCTTTTGAACTTTTAATGTATTTCTTGCTAGAGAAGATTTTTAAAAAGTTGGAGTTTAATCATTCTTCCTTGTCACTTTATTCTATTCGTGCTACATTGCTCTTTTTTCCAAACAGGCCGGTCCTCTTCTCCTGCTTCTTATTAATCAAAACAAAACGAACAAAAGCAAAAATAAATAAATAAATAAAACTTCTGTGAATTAGTTTGCGCACTTTATAAACATCAGTTCACTTTGGCTCTGGTTTTAGCCCGGGCTTCTGGTATTCTTTACCCATACCTCCTACCATAGGAAAAACCCATCTCATAATTTTCAGGGATACCACAGTGTCTGATGTGTGCTTTGGCAAATATTTCCAATTTCCCTGGTATAATTTGCTACTACACAGGGAAAATTTTATTTTTTAGTGCTTTTAATGGACTCTTAGTCAATCTTTCATTTAAGAAGCTCATGCACCATAGCAGTACAAACATCAGGCCTTTCAATATGGACCTGGGTCCAATTCTCAACTCTTATGTATATAAACTTGGACATGCCCCCAACTCTCACTGAGTCTCAGATTCTTTTTCTACAGAATAAGGGAAATAACTTATATTCTATAGTTCTTTAGTGTTTTTGTTTGAACTGATATTTTTAAGTAACTTATACAAAGTAGATGTTCAATAAATAGATGATGACAATGATAATAGTTATGAGACTATGTATTTAACAGGTTTTTAAATATCTCTCTCTAATAAAGCACACATGAACTATGCCTTGATTACCTCTGTTTATATTTATGTTATTTTGTATTTTGTTATTGAGAACTTCAAGGTGACTGTCTTAGCTAGTTTGGCCTGTTATAAAATGTACATATACCGGTAGCCTAAACAATGAAGCTTACCTCTCACAGTTCTGGAGGCTGTAAGGCCCAAAATCACAGTGCCAGCCAATTCAGTGCCTGATGAGGCCATGTTTCCTGTGTTGCATGTGACCATCTTCCCTTGATCCTCATGTGGTAGACAGCAAAGAGCAATCACCTCCCTCATGTCCCTTCTTAGAAGGGCCTGAATCCTATTCATGAGGGCTCTACCCTCATGAGGTACCATACTTTCTAATATATAATGTACACAATTTTTGCCCAAACTTTTGAGAGAAAAATAAGGGTGCACATTTTACATGGGTAGTATTAATTCCATATCTATATAAATGTTTTTAATTCTTTTATTTATGCTTATGCATTAAAAGTATCACTTTAGAAAGCAGTAACAATATCCATATGCAAAACAATACCCCAGAGTACAATAATTGGTTTTGTTTATAAATATAAGTAAATTAAAGATCGAATTAAAAAATTAAAATGAAAATTTTTTTTCCTGAAAGTTTGAGCCAAAAACATGGGTGTACATTATACATAGAAGCACATTATACACAGCAAAATATGGTAATTAACTCCCAAAGACCTTACCTCCAAATACTATCACATTGGGCATTTGGGATTCAACATATAAATTTGGAGGCAGGGGGACAGAAATACTTAGTCCATACCATTGGTATTGTAATTGTTCCTGGTATTTATTTTCATTAAAATAAATGAGATCCTCTCATTCTGAGAGGTGACTGTGCCAACAGGGGTGGACAAAAGTAGGTTAAATTACCAGCCATCATTAACCTAAAAGATAAATCGTAAGGAATGATACAAAACAATAAGAAGAAGAAAACAAAGAATACAAGTACGTTATACAATAATTACTAAATAAATAAAAATACAAGAATAAACTGTGTTTTGCATACTCAGAACTGTAAACCTACTCTCGCCCACCATGTGTTAGTCGCGATGCTTTGATAAATGGGATTTCCAGTAGATTTCCAGAAGACTGGAGCCCCTCAATACAACACGTGTTGCTTCTATTTAAACGTTACATTCTATTTTGGAGAAGAATGCCTTGGTTGCCAGCTGTTCTTTAAAATGCTTACACAGAAATACTGTGTTTAATTATATCATCAAGTCAGACGTAAAACAGTCTTTTTTGAAAAAATTGTACCTTGGCATTCTCATGAGCCCCTCATGTTAGTTGTGATATCCATATGACAGAGGAAAACAATTTCAAAAATATACTCAGAGACCTAGAATTGAAAATCTTTAAACAAAAACGAGTAGAAAACATCTGTGCCCAGTATTCTGCAGCTCCCTACTTAGGTCTCCAGAGTTGACTTGGAATTCCTGTTTCTTTCAGTTCTATAAGGGGTTCGCTCTAGTATTAACAGGAGTGCTTTTGTTCTTGTCAAAGCCAATTCATCTTAAACTCAGTATGTAAGGGCTAGTGAAGGCAGTGGTGGGGTAGGAAGTAGGCTGGGTGATGTGTTACTAGTGATTCCATAAATTCTCTTCCTCACATGCCAGCTCCCACTGACTGCTTCTTTACTGGACTTTTACACCGTGACCATTAGCTATTTGCTAAAAACGTACATTCTTCCAGAAAATTTAGTACTTGAGTACTTCCTGTCCATTCATATAAAAGGCTTAGAAAAAAATTTAAGTATATTTTATTGATTATGCTATGAAAGTTGTCCCAATTTTCCCCCTTTGCCCCTCTCCACTTGGTAACCCCCTTCCCTCCAGCGATCCCCACTTTAGTTCATGACCGTGGGTTGTGCATATACGTTGTTTCGCTTCTCCATTGCCTATACTGTTCTTAACATCTCTTTTGTACCTATCCAAATATGCTTCTAAATCACTATACCTTTTCCCCACTTCTCCTCTTTCTCCCTCCCAGCTGATAACCCTCCAAATGATCTCCATGTCTATGATTCTGTTCCTGTTCTAGTTATTTGCTTAGTTTGTTTTTTGTTTTTTTTAGATTCAGTTTTTGATAGTTGTGAGTCTGTTGTCATTTTAATGTTCATAGTTTTGATCTTCTTCTTATTTTAAATAAGACCCTTTAACATTTCATATAGTAAGGGCTTGGCGATGACGAGCTCCTTTAGCTTTACCTTGTCTGGGAGGCACTTTATCTGCCCTTCCATTCGAAATGATGGCTTTGCTGGCTAGAGTAATCTAAGTTGTAGGTCATTGCTTCTCATCACTTGGAATACTTCTTGCCAGTCCCTTCTTGCCTGTAATGTTTCTTTTGAGAACTCAGATGATGTCTTATGGGAACTCCTTTACAGGTAAGTCTCTGCCTTTTTCCTGCTGCTTTTAAGATTCTCTCTTTTACTTTAAACTTTGGTATTTTAATTATGATGTGTCTTGGTGCGGACCTCTTTGGGTCCAAATTGTTTGGGACTCTCTCTGCTTCTTGGACTTTTATGTCTGTTTCCTTTGCCAAATTAGGGAAGTTTTTTTCAATTATTTTTTCAAATAAGTTTTCAGTTTGCTCTTCCTCTTCTTCTTCCGGCATCCCTATGTTTCAGATGTTAGCCCTTTCGGAGATGTCCCAGAGTCTTTTTAAACTCTCCTTGTTTCTTCACTTTGTTCTGGCTGAATTTTTATTTCTTCCTTATCTTCCAAATCATTGATTTGAATCCCAGCTTCCTGCCCTTCACTATTGGTTTCCTGTGAGTTTTTCTTTATTTCCCTTAACATAGCTTTCATTTCTTCCCTTATGTTTTTGCCATATTCAGTGAGATCTTAGAGCATTCTGACCACCAGTGTTTTGAACTCTGCATCTGATAGGATGACTTAAAAAATTCTTAAGACAATTAATTTTGCATTTTTCTGCAATTTACTGTCTGTAGAAGGTGAATATACTTGCTTTGTCAAGTAACCTTACTTTTGTCATTTATTTAGTGATATGTTAACAACTATCTACCTGAGACTTCTTGCAGTAATCAAGTAAAATAGCTTTATGAAAATAATTTCTAAACTTTGAATTATAAATGCTTTTTGAAGGAAAAATGAAACAATGTAATCTTTTGAAAAGGTTTCAGGGTATTCATTTAAACAGACTTGCCCAAAGTATCAGCATCTGACACATAATGGCCGTGAAGTCTAGTCCAAGCACTCCCTCCTCCAAAATTTGATTTCTTCACCCGTAGAGGGAATGACATCATTTACATATAAGAAAATATTATAATTACTTTAAAAAGTATATTTAAATCACCTAATATAGTTTCTGTTAAATATAGAGTTGAGAAGTGCCAATTCTTTACTTGGTTCTCTCCCTTTAATATGTAGAAGGACTCTAGAGAAAACTTTTATGAGGAAAAAGTAAGAGAGTAAAAGATGGATCTGAATACCTGAGGGCAGAGATTCCCAGGGTGGGTTGGGGCCACAGTGAATATAGGTAACACATATGAATTTACTGTATGTCTGACACTTTTCAAAGCCCTTTGCATATATTAACTTCTTATTTTCACAAAAATCATAGGGGTAGGGCCTGGCCAGAGTGGCTGAGTTGGTTGGAGCATTGTCCTGTAACTGAAAGGTTGCAGGTTCAATTCCTGGCCAGGAAACACACCTGGGTTGTGGGTTTGATCTCCACTATGGGTATGTACGGGGTGCAACCAATTGATGCTTCTCTCTCACATCAATGTTTCTCTCTCTCCCTTCCTCTCTCTCTGGAGGTAGTGAAAAAAATGTCCTCAGGTGAGGATAAAAATAATACTAATAAAAAATCCTAGGAGGTAGGATTTTTAAATTTCAAATTATGATGTCTAATTTAAGTGTGAGGAAAATGAGCTACCAAGAAGTTAAACATCTTCTAAAGTTATATAGTTAGGAAGTGATAGAGCTGAAATTTGGCTTCAGTTGGAATGGCTCCTATATGCCTGTCCTTTGAGCCACTACACTAGGATATATCACTGAAAAAAGACCTAGATCTCAGATTTTTACTCTTCTTAAAAGACAATCTTCTCAGAATCTAGTACATTACCAGAAAAAAAAGACAAAATTGGAATAGCATCCATTTCACACTCCTAAAATTGTATTGCACTGATGTGTCTGTGCCAAAAAGAAATCACTGTGTCTAAGATTTGTTTTCCTGTTCCCAGTTCAGCAGTTTCTTTTTGAATCCTCTCTACTTTGGCAGGTAGACAAGGTCACAAAATACACAACTGCCTGAGTTTTTTTAAGCAAGCCTCTCCTGACCACACAATCAGTGACATTTGCAGCTTTTTAATTACACACACGTCTCTTTCATCTTGCATAATGCAGAGCAATAAAGTCAATACACAGTTGTTGTTTTTAACTCTGGGTGGCTATTTGGGACAAAAGCATTTGTATTATGTGTTGATCAGCACATCTATATTTTGGTGGTTTATATATGGACACAATATGAAGGAGTTCATTTACTCCATTATAATAAATTTATACTCATGAGGTACTCACAAGAGGGTTAGATAATGTTTGCTGTTGTTCTCTTTTAGGAAAATATATTGCCTATGGGTGTAGAAGTGCTGACTATTGGGGAACCAATGTGGATTTAAAGAAAGCAAATAGTATGACATAAAGTTACATTAAAATAACTTAAGAATTTAATCAGAAGACATGGAAGCCAAGATACAAGGAAGATGAGGGCACTATCACATGCAAATGAGTGCTTCCTGGCAAGATTTAGAGACTGGCTGGCTCTGTGAGTGATATAAATTAAGCAGAAATTCTATTTTCACTTGGTGTTCAGACCACAACAAGCAAATGAAATTTAAGGAGCAGGTTTGCATGTCTGAAATCAGAATCTGAGTAACACAGTTGTGTCTCTACAGTCCCTGCCAACTTTTAAATGCTGTTTTTCTTATGCCTACGCAAATGAAAATTATTCAGTAGTGTTACATAGGAAATATTTCATACAGCAGCTGAATCTTAAATGCTATTTGAATAATCATTTTGAGAGTTGTTTTTTTTTTTAAATTTCAGTGAAGAAGACATAGAAGGGCATTTTGAATTGGATGAACAGAACTTTCAAAGGTTTAGGTCATTAACTATCATATTAAGAATCTTATTTTTTTTAAATGTGGATGTTCTTTACTTGAAGAATAGCCACTGGTCACATGTCACTGTGATACATTGTTGAGCATTAACTTGATGTATGAGTCTTTTTATGTGATGTTTTCATATCTCCTGTAGAACTAAAGAGAAAGTCACTATTCATAGTTTTATAATCATGGTTCTCTTTTGAGTGGATAGAAAAGTTCCATGCATGCAGAGATCGCACTTTGAATGGGTGAGAACTATCGAGACACCAGAAAACTCAAAGGATCACAATAAAGAATTTATAAGGTAGAAAAAAATTCAATAACAAAGACTAAAATAACCACAGCAATATAAAAATGTACTGTGCAGATTTTATTCATCCAATATGTCAAAGGTAGAACATAATAATTTAAAGCTTTTTTGACACATAAAACACTAAATATCAGAATGTTATATTTTGACCACTTCTGCAGCACCTATCAGAACCATTACCAAGGTTAAAGTGCTCAGTACATTTGCTTCTCAGTAATTAAATAACCATAAAATCTTTAACATTAAAAGCACATATTTAAAATCCCCCACTCAATCTTTAAAATGTGTTTGAATTAAATTTAAAATTAGAAACTGCAAAGTTTAACAGTATAAGTATTTATGCTTTTGTAAAAAAAAAAAATCACTGGGTGCCATACATGTGGACTGAGGCATTAAATTTTATAGATTCTTGAATAATAAAAAAAAAAAAGTTAGGAAGAAGAGACCTGAAATCTGAGGTCAAGAGGGAGAAAAAAAGCGTTGCCATTGTCATCTATGGTGAAACAGGTCTTACCAACTTAGGTAAAGCTGTGATACCCAAACTTTTTGATTCAAGAGTTGCTCCGAGTGGTTTCCAGAGAGGAATCAGTGTGGTTACGTCAGATGAGTAGAACCTATGCTGCAAAACAAACTACTCCAATATTTACTGGCTTAAAACAACTATTTCATTGTTTCTCATAATTCTTTAATCTGGACTACAGTTAGCTTGGTGTTTCTTCTGCTTCTCAAGGTATTTGCTAAGAATAGAATGTTTGAGCTATTCTTCCTCACTCACGTGTTTTATGTCCCATCTGGGATAGCTAAATCAGGTATTGTTGAGCCTCTCTCTCTATGTAGCCCCTAACATTTGAGCTCTCTAAAAGAAATAAAAGAAATATGGTTTCAGTGTAACAATAAGATTTCTTACTGAAAACTGGCTTCCAAAAAGCAGTTTCACAAAAGTTCAAAAGCTAACACTTTCAACTCTTTCATAAATTTTATAATCACTTCAGCCACATTGTTTTGATTATAGAAAACTATAGTAAACTAGAGGGGACTTTAAGGCCAGCACATACACTCCAGGAGATGAGAAATAGATTCCCATCACTTATTGATGGGAGCGGTGATAATGTATTTATTGCCACCTCCCAGAGAAACCCAGGCTCTCTTTAACTTATAATGACCTGCAAGATTGGCAGGCATTCTTGACATCATCTCTCGATCTAAGATACCTGCACTTACACCTGACCAGAAGGTGAAATGAACTACAAAGAGTACAGCATCTCCCTTAGCAGGCTCAAGCTGAAAATTGCCCTCACCACTTCTGCTTTCATTCCTTAGCCAAACTTGAACTTAGTAGCACAACCACAGCCAGCTCCAATGTAAAAGCTGGAAAATGTAGCCTTCAGGAGGGTATGTATCCAGCTCTGAAACCTGGGGCTCTTTTTTGACTGAAAAGGGGGAGAGAAGACATTGTGAGACAACTAAAAGCTTCTAGCACAAAACTGAGTAGTATTTAAGTTATATTTTTTTCCCTAACATTCAAAGGTAGAAGCTTTATTCCTATCTATCTTGTAGGATATTCTTCAGAAAATACAAAGCAGAATACTGCCAGATGGCTGTGGGAAAGAAGGAGCTCTACTGGAAGCATTTTCTTTTATTGGTATTTCCTATGAGAACCTGCTTTTTTCAGCCTTCGTTCATGAATTGCAAGCTCTCATCTCTCCTCTCCTAGGGGCTGTAGGCGTTTTCCTAATGATGTGGCATCTTTGGATAGATATGAATACAGCTAATTGGTTCTCTGAATGCAAAATTCAGCTGAGCTACCAGGAAAAAAAAATGCACCAATGTGTGTCTCTTCTGAGCTTAACTGTCATCTTAATAAATCTTAACAATGTTTGTTTTTTTGTTCGATACTGACCATCCCTCTTCCTCACACAAAAAATGATTGGTTATAGGCATTTTATTTAGGGAGAACACTATAGTATTTGTCTGAATAAGAACAAAGTAATTTCCCTCAGAGCACTTGCCAAACGCATTAGGAACACACACTCCATCACTGCCCCATACACACTGAAGTGCTCATCCTTTAACTCATCCAGATATTTTATGTACCTAAAGAAGATAAAACAGTACTGAATTCAAGTAGTCAGTTTTCTTTCCTTTAATGTAAAATGAATATTAAAAAGCAAAGTCAAGCCAGAGATCACCAACTAAACCTTATGAAGTGATTTACAATGTTATTACAAAACTCAACATTTTCTTCAGCTATGTTTTACCTCTCAAGTATAGTTAACATTTCCCTTTTGTTTATATCTCACACAACTTTTACCAAGTTACCTTATTAATCTTTATTCTCAAAGTTTCCTTGCAATATTGGACCTGCTTAAGTGACTGCTTACCATCCAAATGAATATTCTCTGCCTACCTGCTTCGATTTTGAGAACCTGGCTGGGCTTTTACAGCTCTGGTAGTTTGGATAATGTCAGCTTGGTTTATTTTCCAAGAATCATCTTCTCTGTAAAATTCCAGGTTAGGATTTTCAAAAAGAAGAATTTGCAAGTCATTTGGAGGATGGTATTCAGATAGAAGTCATTACTCTCTTACAGTGACTGTGGTCAACTGCGGTGACAGGCTTGCACAGGTGCCAGTGCGATTCTGCCCCTCTCTGCTCTGCTCTGCTCTGCATTCAGACATTCTTCTCAAAAGCTGACCCTGTTAGTCAACAGCAGCTTCAGGCCCTCCAGGAGAAGCTTGGCAGTAGATGGCAGCTACACAGGAACAAAGTTTTCTATACACCTTTCCACAAGCTTTTTCTCTGAAGATCATTTTAGCCAATGAACATGATGTAACTCCAGGTTGACCAGTTGGAGAAAAATCCATGAGTCTCAACTGTCTCCTAAACAATTACTTCTAAGTTCATTCCAAAATATCTAATTCTTAGTATTCAATATATGCTCAATCAAAACAGGTAGTGTTTCTGCATTTCTGATTGAATCCTGATCATTAAAGCCCCTGAAGTGGAAGAGATCCATCCCATCAACTAGACTGATTACCTCAGGATGACAAAATAAACCTTTTTATAATCCACTGTTCATTTAGTGTTTTCTATTGTTTATAGTTAAATTAAGTAATATACAGGCTCTCTTGACATGCCCTAAGTAGTAGAATTGCCCTCAGTACCAAAATTATCCTTATCTTATCCTGGTTAAGGGGAATGTAAGTCAGATCCAATTTCATAGAATTGACTACAAAGGCTACAAAATTCGTATGCAGAAACAATATAGTAGTACCTAATTTTTCTTACTGCTATATCCCCATCATATAATAACAACAAAAAGACATAGAGGCAAAAACAAATAAATATTTATTGAACAATAAAATAAATCCTTTTTGAACACTGAGTTCTTTATAGATAAAACATACACATTTTAGGAAACCACAGTAAATATTTTACACCCCAAAGGTAACACCTGCTGAAAAGGTAATTCATTCAATGAATCATTTAGGCATTAAAGTGCTTATTTTCAATTACACTTTCATAGCCTAGGGATTAAGAATTAATTCAGATAGTAAGTTCCATTGAAATTCTAAATTGGTAATCATATTCCTTAAAACCGTGGCTTCTACTGAAAATCCATAGTCTCCTGTGGAGGGGTCATAAATTGCAAGAAGTTTATGAATTCATGCATTCACTAGACATTATCAGAATATTAAAATACATGTCTAGTGCATATTCAAATTGCTATTTTAAAAATGCATGTGAAGTCCATATTTGATTAATAAATTTAAGAATTATTAGAAGCGTACTGTCATTTTTCCTGTATTTTCTCTTAACCAGTAAATATTAAAAATAAGAGATAAGTCATCTGTGTCTCTACAAATAAAATCATAGAGAATAAAAAATGATATAGTATCCAGCTAAGTCATCATCCCTCAAAAGTCTCACTGAAATGTCAAAAGCAGTATATAAATAAATGCAGGATTCTGTAATAACATTGCAAAACAAGAAAGGACACCATCCACCAAACAAAACTTAAAACAAGCCTGAGAAAAATGTATTGCAAATGAGATGAAATTAAGAGAAGAACAAAATGGCCTAATTTAATACTGGCTACACTGAGTGTGGTAGGAGAAAAAAACAAAACAAAACAAAACAGATATCCCACAGGTCAGAGCTTGGTGGATCATGCTGTAGAAATCCACCAAGATTACCAGCAGTGATACAGTAGAAGGGATAAAAATGTCATGGCATTTGGCAGTAGAAAAGTCTCAACCATGATAATTAATGTTGAAAACTTACTTTTGTACAGTAAAGCAGGAAGATATTTTGTTCCTTCCAATGTGATACAGTATAAAATATATAAGGTCACCAAACAAGTATTTTCACCAAATGTGTTGAACTTGAATCTATTTTGGCCTTTAGATATAGCTTAGGGTTTAAAAGAAATAAAACACATAGCTCAACATCAGAAAACATTAGAACAATTCCACAAAGTGGAATATTCTACAAGACAATGGACTGTAGAATATTTTCAGTAACTCAATCACATGGAAAAACATGGGTGTGGTAATACTCATCAAGTGAGTAGACCTCATTTGAATCCTGATTTTAAAACAAAACAAAAAACACAAATACTTATTAGGCATGAATCTTGTAGCTATATACAAAAATTTCCTTAATTTGTAGAGATGAATTGTTTATGGATGATTACATTTGATGGGTAACATAGCAACCTCCTCCTCCATGACCCAAAGATGTCCATGTGCTAATCCCTAGAGCCTGTGAATATCTTATGATACATTGCTAAAGAAGAATTATGGGTCCCTGGAGTGAAGGTTGCTAAGCAGCTGACCTTAAAATTTAAAAAAACAAAGACCTTGTATTATCTAGGTGAGCCCAATAGCATCATAAAACAGTGCTTTGAATGTAAAAAAGAAGGTAGAATATTCAATATCAGTATTGTGGTGTAAGAAAGACTCAACCAGCCATAGCAGGATTTGAAAATGTAAAGGGACCATAAGCCAAGGAACTGGTAGGCCCGCAGAAGCTGGAAAAGGCAGTGAATGAGGTTCTCCCTGGAGAAATACATGGTTTAAATAAATCATGTTATAATTGGAGAAATAGCAAACTAGACAGGAAATTCAGGACAATCTCACTGAGGATGCAAAGGAAAACAAATAAAAGAGATTGCAACGTCAAATTTAAATGGGTACATTTCATGTCCTCAAAAAAAAAAAAAAAGTAAAACCTCCCATTTGTAAATAGTGGTAGAATGAATGCTTTGTAAACTGTGGCAGAGCTTAGCACCCAAAATTTTATTCTTATAGACATTTTTGTCTAACCCCTCAAAATCATCTTCCACACTGAAGAAAATAGGTACATTCGAATTGGGGGAAAAAATTAAAATAGGATCATTTTGTTTCTTGATTAAAATTCTTCATTTTATAAAATAATCCAGAACCTTTAGCCTTTTCTCAGGGCAGAGGACCAGACATCTGCATTTCCTGTCATTCTCCCCTCTTTTTCTTCACTTCAACCCCATTTACCCCCTTTCCCTTGTTTTCTGCTTCTTCTCCACTCAAGGTTTTCCTACTTTTGTTCTCCTCTTTCCTTTAATTCTCACTCTGCTACCACCTCCTCACCAACATACCCATTTCCTAGGAAACCATATATTAAATATCATCTAAAACAAAGGGAAAAACACTGGCTTTCCAGATACTGATTCCCACTTTGTGTAATTATAGTACATTATACATATTCTTCTTAGTACTTGTAAGAATTGAAATAAAATTATTGCAATAAAATTGAAAAAATAAAAAAGTGTATTAAGATTTGCTTTTATCTTACTCTGTTTTGTTTTTCATAAAATAGTTCCTACCATGAGGGTTTTGTGGAAGCAGGGACTCTCTCTCTTTTTATCTAGTACAGGTTAGGTTGTCTTAAATTTTATGCTGAATAAATTTCAAAACTAATTTATGTATTTAAATTTCTGTTTTTAAAATAAGTTTTGCAGAAGAAGTAAGATAACACCTTCCACCTTTGGAAAATGAAATAAGCCAAAATTAATGATAAAACATGTTTGGTCATCATAATGTATGCATATAATGAATATATAAATCTAACATTGTGTATCACTAAAAATATATATTATTTTCGGTGAGATACAATTTTAGAAATTAGAAAAAGTTTCAAAATTAGAAAAACGATTAGAAATTATACACACCACATTGTCAGAATTCAGTGCAAACTATGTGACATTAATTAACAAAAGAATAAAAAAAGAAAATTAAACCATCTGAAATATCCAAAAAAGGTAAAAGTTCTTCTACACATGATCTGGATCAAAGAGAAAGAGATTATAGTAATTTTAGTCTATTTCAAAAATTACAAGTATGAGTTCCAAAAAGAATAGAAAGATAACACATTTGCATATTTCACTGTACTGAAATGACCAAATTGAAAACAAATTAACTATAAAGGAGGTGGTTTCCCTAATTTAAAAGAGAAAGTTTGACACAAAATTAAAAGAAAAAAGAAAAACTTTAAACTGTTTTATAGATACAGTGTTATTTGGACCAAATCAACAAAGGTCATAAGAAAAACGTTTCTTTCTTAAAAGAATCAGTTTAAATTTTCAGTCCTATGCTTCTAATGGCAGCAACTAAACTCTATTGTGTAGACTAAAAGCAGTCATAGACAATAAAAGGGTAAAGTTTTGTTCCAATAAAATGTTATTTATTAACATGAAAATTTAAATCCTGTAAAATGTATCTCAAAATGTTATTTTTATTTTGCTTTTTTCAACAATTTAATAATATAAACATGTAAAAACCATTCTTAGTTCTCCAGCAGGGGATACCTTTCCATTATTTGTGTCTTCTTCAATTTATTTAATCAGTGTATTATAGTTTTCAGTGTACATATCTTTTACATTCTTGGATAGATACATTCCTAAGTATTTTATTATTTTTATGCTATTGTTTCGATAGGATTGTTTTCTTTATTTCTTTTCCAAATGATTTGTCATTATTGTATAGAAGCACAACTGATTATTAATATTGAATTTGTATTCAGAAAAGGTACTGAATTTGTTTACTAGTTCTAACAGATTTTTGGTGCCATCTTTAGAATTTTCTACATAAGATCATGTAATGTGCTGGGACAATTTTAATTTTTCCTTTCATATTTGGATGCCTTAAATTTATTTTTCTTGCCTGATTTCTCTGGCTAGCAACTTCTGTACCATGTTAAATAGGAGTGGTGAGAGCGTGTACTCTTCTTTTGTTCCTGATCTTAGAGCAAAGTTTTTAACCTTTTACCATTAAGTACGATGTTAGCTATGGATTTGTCATATATGGATTTCTTATGATAAACTGTGTTCCTTCTATTCACAATTTGTTGAGAGTTTTACCACAAATGGATATTGAAATTTGTCAAATGTTTATTTCTTCATCTGTTGAAATGATACATTTTTATCTTTCATTTTACTATTGTGATTTATTACATTTATTGATTTAGATATATGATGAACTGTCTTTGAATGTCAGAAATAGTTTTTACTGAATCAGGTAGTATAACCCTTTCGATGTCCTACTGAATTTTGTTTTCTAGTTTTTGTTGAGAATTCTTTTCATCTACATTCATTAGGTATATTGATCTGTAGTTTTCTTTTCTGTAGAGTCCTTATTTGGCTTTGATGTAATGGTAATGCTGACCTTGTTAAATTACTTTGGAACTGTTCCCTCCTATTCAATAATTTTTAAGAGATTGAGAAAAATTAGCATTAATGCTTCTTTAGGTGTTTCATAGAAATCACCAGTGAAAACATTTGTCTGGGCTTTTCTTAATTGGGAGGTTTCCAATTATTGTTCAGGCTTTTTACTTAGTATTAATCTCTTCAGATTTCTATTTCTTCATGATTTGGTCTTGGTATGTTTCTAGGAATTTATCATTTTTTTTCCTATATTGTCTAATTTGTTGGCATGAAGTTGCTTATAACAGTTTCCTATGTTCATTTCTATTTCTGTGCTCCATTTATAATTTTTTTTTACTCTTTCATTTATAATTTTATGGATTTGGCCCTCATTCTCTATTTTTATTTGTTAGTCTAGTTAAAGTTTTCTAAATTCTGTTTATCTTTTCAAAAAAATAGCTCTTAGTTTTGTTCATCTTTTCTAATATATTTCTATTCTCAATTTCCTTTCTTTCTACTCTAATCTTTTGTACTTCCATTTGACAACTTTCAAACCACTTTGTTCTTATTGTAGTTCCTTGAGTTGTAAAGTTAGGTCATTTATTTGAGATCTTTCTTTTATTATGTATGTATTTATCACTATAAACTTCACTCTTATAACTTCTTTTTATGCATCCCATAAGGTTCTGATTTCTGTATTTCCATATTCATTTGTCTCATAATTTTTTTAAATTTCACTTTTGACTTCTTCTTTGATATACTTGGTTTTTGGAGAGAGTTATTTAATTTCCATGCATATGTGAATTTTCCAAATCACCTTTTATTATTTATTTTTTAGTTGTATTACATTGTGGTTGGTAAAGATACTTGATATAATTTCTTCTTAAATTTGTTGAGATATGTTTTATCACCTAACATATGACATATCCTAGAAAATGTTTTGTGCATGCTTGAGAATAGTATTATTCTGCTATGAATGGATGAAATGCTCCATATATTTCTGTTCGATGCATTTGGTTTATAGTTCTGCTCAAATCCATTGTTTCCTTGTTGATTCTCTGTATGTATGATATATACATATACATATATACATATATAAGCATATATACATACATATACATACACACACACATATATACACACACACACATATATATATGTATATAGAGAGAGAGAGAATGGGGTACTTAAATCCACAACTATTTGTGTCTCACTGGAATTTTTCTCATTTTAGTTATAAATGATATAGATATAGATATGGATATGGATATAGATATATAGAGACATATAAATATAAATATAGATATATAGTAAAATCTATGGGATTTATTACATAATAAAATTGACATTTGAATAAGGGGACTTTCCTATAAATGGTATGGAGAAAACTCCTTATTCATGTGAAAAAGAATGTAGCTATATCCCCATACATAATAAATACCAGATGTTGTAAAGAATTTTAAAAACTGAACTTAAAAGTAATAAAAATACAATATGAAGAATATCTTTGTGACCATGGGGTAAAAATGACCTTTTGAATGACTCATACAAAGGCATTAAACATAAGGAGAATACAGTTATATCTTGGTACTCACAAGCTTCAGAACTTGTCAAACCCTGCACTTGCTGCACTTTGATAAGAAAAGAAACTGTTTCAGTACTCTCTGCTTGCTTAGGACTCTTCACACTTGCTAGAACTTGTGTGAGTCCACGGTGCCACCCCACAAGAGAAAATGCCTCATCATTTGGTACTCATCAGTTTTGGTACTTGTCATGAGTTCCAGAACAAATTAACATTGAGTACAAAGGTACTGCTGTATTGTTAAACTTGATTACATTAAAATTGTAATTTTAATTACAATTTTGTAATTGTAATTAAATTGCTAAGTGGTCCCAGGCCCAGCTCTAGCAGCAGCTGGCCATGGTTCACAGCTTCACTTCACCTGGGAACCCCCAAGCCCAGCACAAGCAGCAGCCATCTGCAGATCACGGACAGCTTATGCCAAGTGGCCCTACATAAAACGAAGGCAGGCTGACCTTGGCTTGCACCACCCAGGAAACTCCAGAGCCTGCATGCCCAGTGGACAGTTACAGGCCACATCAGAGAACCACCACCTAACCGGCTACACAGGCGACTAGCTCAAGGGCAGACTCAGCGGGTTCCAGAGCGCTGCTGAAGTAAGTCCTGCTCTGCGGAGTGGGCCCATGAACAGCCGATCCTACAGAGTGTGGAGGCTGGCCGTCAGTGGTCACAGCCAGTCCTTGCAGCTGACTGGCCTGGGTAAATCCCTCCCAGTGACCTGCCAGCATGGTACCTACATCAATTAATGCTCAAACACTGGCAGATAGCGTAACTGCTCAAAGCATCACTCAAGCAGATATTTCAACCAGAAGCCCTGCCCATCTCCAGAGCTGATCTGGTGCCCCTGTTTGGCCAGAAAGTTCATTTGGCATTTATGCCTGATTTGGGTCCCCAGTCAATAGTCATGCTGGATGGAGTTCATTCTACTATCCTGTAAGGACAGGGAAGCATCTTTTCAGTCCTGTGAAACTACTGAGCAAAGTTTTTATACCCACTCATTTAGGAAGCCAGGACAAAGAACCCAAGCAGCTTCGGCCACCCTCCTATAAACCTACCCAGGTAGGGAGCCTAACCAGTAGGCCTGCCCAACAATTGAACACAGCCTCTGGCTGCACATAGCCAATGAGCCTGAACAGTGACTCTGAGAAACCCTGAAGACCGCCCTATAGCTCTGCCCAGACACATAGTCCAGCCTATAAACCCACCCAGCAGTAGATCCCAGCACACAAATCTGACTGACTGCTGAACATGGACTGGGGCCTTGCCCAAGAAGGCATCTCAGCCAGGGACTGCACTCAAGTGTGGAATACAGCTATAGCTCTCTCCCAACTAAAAGTTTGGTCAGCAATTTTTTTTTTTTTGACAGAAACAGAGCATAGTCAGCAAACTATCAGATCACGAACCTCAGCCTGTGCTCCCACCCCCAACTTCAGGACAGAGCCTGTGGGCCAACACGAACATGTCTAGACAGTTGTACCACTTGGTAAGGGAATGAAACCTGAGACACACCTGACCAGGAGTGATGGAAAATTCAAGCCAATAACTTTCCTCAGCCACTGATGTCACCCTGACAGAGAACAGAGCCTAAAACCCTTTCTGACCAAAGTGATTACACAGTCCAACTAGTGGCCCCACCAGAATGTGAATTATTGTCAGAAGCCATACCTGATCGATAGGCACACTCAGAAGCACTATTGAACACAGAGCACAGACAACAGGCCTAACCAGCCATGGAGCCCAACTGGTGGCATACACTCTGAACCCGGAGCACGGGTGGTGGTCTCAATGAATCTGATATCCCACAGCAAGCCCTGCTTGCCCACAGATGTTACCAGCTAATCTGTCCAGTATCCCAAGCTAAATGAACTGGTGGAGGCCTTTCTATACCAAAGCAGACCTGCAATATTTGGAAGAGGGGACCACTTAATAAATGCACATGCACCAATACAAGCAGTCGATGATCATGAAAACTCAGATAAACATGATGCCAATAAATGGAACTAATAAAGGTCTAACAACTGAAGCTAAAGATTTGGAGACTATGAACAATCTGACAAAGAAGTTAGGTACATGCTGCTGAGGTCCTCACTAATTTCCTTGAGCATCCTTATAACCAGTGTTTTGAACTCTGCATCTGATAGTTTGCTCGTCTACATTTCATTTAGCTATTTTTTTGGAGTTTTGATCTGTTCCTTCATTTAGGCCATGTTTCTTTGTTTCCTCATTTTGGCAGCCTCCCTGTGTTTGTTTCTATGTGTTAGGTAGAGCTGTTATGACTCCCTGTCCTGGTAGTGCGGCCTAATGTAGTAGATGTCCTGTAGGGTCCAGTGACACAGCCACCCCTGTCACCCAAGCTGGGTACTGAAGGTGTACCCACCATGCGTGCTGAGTGTACACTCCTCTTGTAGTTGAGCCTTGGTTACTGCTTTCCATCTGATCCCCAGTGGTGGAGTGCCATAGATTTCCCCAGAGGCCCCTATAAGGCAGAATCAAGTGGGCCTTAGGAAGCATCCTGCAACACTAGGGAAGCTGTATGTCTACCCTGGACTCTCTTTTACCACTGAAGAGAACATAGGTCCGGAGCAGGGGGTGGGAGCTATCGGTACAGCTCTGTAACAGCCTGGTAGAAGGGTGATACAGTAGTGTGAAGCTAGGCCTCTACACTTCTAATGTGTTCCTTTTTGTTCTCTGTAGTCCAGGCAGGTACTTCAGCCTCACACCCAGGTCTAGAATTTTCATAATGGTGCTTTGTCTTTGGATAGTTGTTAACTGGTCTTCTCGTGAGAGTGACTGAAGTCAGGGCTGAACTATGTGATCACCATGATAATGCAATGGACATTCCTGTACTTTATACAAATATACTCTATGAGCAAACAGCAGAAACACAGTCTTTTTTTGTGTTCATTTGTTTTCTCCTTTTTATTGATCAGTTTCTCTAACTGAAAGGAGTAAATCCTGAAGATGGCAGTAGACTGGGAGAAACATAAGATATACTGAATTTCATTGATTTTAAAATGCTCATTCTCTCACAACCAGCATACATGTTATCAATTGTTCTCTTATTATCAATAGTGTCTTGCAGTTTTTGTAAACCAATCAGGAGTTGTGAAGTAGTTTTTAGAGCCTACGCATACACAGACTTGGTCATCTATTTTATTTCTCAATGCAGTTTTTTTGTTAGTTTCATTGTTACTACATGTGTTGGGTTTAATTACCATTTAAAATGGCATCACAAAGTTAATCATGAGTCATTCATGTTATAAAATGAAATGTCTCTGATTATGCAAGATATTCAGGGACATTTATTTGATATCAGTAGGGCAAATTTTGTTGCTGGAAGAAAAACAGTGATTCTACATTTTATTGTAAAACAACCATCAAGTACCATGTAGAACCTAAGAAAAGATGATAGCCACAAGTAGATAAAACAGAATTAAATTTTATTTCTGAGAGACATGAAAGAATTGCCCATTACATGACAAGCACTGTCCCTAAATATAGGTGGAATTTCTTACCCTCCTAGAATAGATTGAAGAAATTTCTAAAGAACAAGAGGCTCCTGTGTTGTATTTTTGAAGCATTGACTTCTGGTTAAATTAACAAACTATTTTTAATTCTTAATCATACATTAACTAATGATGGGTTTCGTAATCAATTGAATAGTAGAGCTGATAAAATATGGTAATAGATGTTAAGGTAATTTTGAAGCGGTCAACTAATTTTGAATTAGGGAAACTAATACTTTCAGTATAAACACAAATGTTTAAAAGGTTGTGTTTTCTGTTCTTTTGGATATTATTCAAAAGCAATAATTTTGTAGAATTTTCCAATTTTCAGTCCTAGAAATTAACATTTTTGAACATTATAAATTTTATAATTTTAATTCAGAAAAAATATATAAGGTACAAATATTAAAAAGAGACAAAAACTAGAATATCTAGTTTTGGATTCCATCACAGTCCATTCTCTTTTCTCATTATTATTTTTTGTATAAATTTGTGAATTCTTTCTCTTTCTTAGTGATATGTTATTTTATTTACTTTTTAAAAAATGTTGGTCATCCTGAAAATTTTTCTTATTAATTCTTATAAATACAGCCAAACCAATCACCATATAAAGGGTTTTTTTGCATTTATATTTTATTTTTATTTTTCTCTCCTTTTTTATTCTTGTTTACTCTATTATAGTTTTCTAAAATTCTTCCCCTTTGCCCTCCCCTGTGCAGCCCACCCCTTATTCCCATAGTAAATCCCTATACCACTGTCCATGTCCACGGGTCATTCAAACATGTTCTTTGAGTAATACATTCCCCATTTTTCCATCATTCTCCCCTGCCACCACTTCCTATAGCAGCCATCAGTCTGTCCCATGTTTCCATGTCTCTGGTTTTCTTTTGCTCATTAGTTTATTTTGTTCATTAGATTCCTTTTATAAGTGAGATCTTATGGTATTTGTCTTTCACTGACTGGCTTATTTCACTTAGCATAATAGTCTCCAGTTCCATCCGTGCTGTAATGAAAGGTAGGAGCTCTTCTTTCTTTCTGCCATGTAGCATTCCATTGTGTAAATGTACCACAGTTTTTTAATCCACTCATCTACTGATGGGTACTTCGTTTCCAACATGTGGCTATTGCATATAGCATTGCTATGAACATATGGGTGCATAAGTTCTTTTGAACTGGTGTTTCAGTACTCTTAGGGTATATTCCCAGCAATGGAATTGCTGGGCCAAAAAGCAGTTCTAATTTTAATTTTTTAAGGAAATTCCATATTGTTTTCCAGAGTGGCTACACAATCTGCATTCCCACCAATAGTGCACTAGGATTCCCTTTTCTCCACATACTTGCCAGCACTTGTTGTTTATTGATTTATTAATGATAGCCATTCTGAAAGATGTGAGGAGATATCTCATTGTCATTTTCATTTGCTTCTCTCTGATAGCTAGTGATGCTGAGCATATTTTCATATGTCTATGGGCCATCCGTATATCCTCTTTGGAGAAGTGTCAATTCAGGTCTTTTGCCCATTTTTAATTGGATATTTTGTCATCCTCGTGTTGAGTTTTAGGAGCTCTTTATATATTTTGGGGATTAACCCCTCATTCAATGTATCATTAGCAAATATGTTCTCCCATGCAGTCAGTTCCTTTTCATTTTGGTGATGGTTTCTTAAGCTATGCAGAAGCTTTTTTATTTTGATATAACCCCATTTGTTTATTTTTTCCTTATTTCCCTTGCCCTAGGAGATATATCAGCAAAAATATTGCTACATCGGATATCTGAAATTTTACTGTTTTCTGCTAGGACTTCTATGGTATCACAACTTATATTTAAGTGTTTTAGCTGTTTTAAATTTATTCTGGTGTATGGTGTGAGTTGGTGGTCTAGTTTCATTTTTTTGCATGTACCAGTCCAGTTATCTCAACACCTTTTATTGAAGAGACTATTTTTACTCCATTGTATGCTCATGACCACTTTGTCAAATATTAATTGATCACAAAGACATGCGTTTATTTCTGGGCTCTCTATTCTGATCCATTGATCTGTGTGTTTGTTCTTATGCCAGTACCAGACTATTTTGATTACAGTGGCCTTGTAGTGTATAGTTTGATATCAGGTATTGTGATCCCTCCAACTAAAGAGACTGCTTTAAGAAGAAAAAGAAATATATAGAGAGAGGAACACAGGTACAAAGGGAAAAAATGACAATGAATAAGTACCTATCAATAATAACCTTAAATGTAGATAGTTTAAATGCCCCAATCAAAAGACCCAGGGTAGCTGAATGGATAAGAAAGAATGACCTACATATATGTTGTCTACAAGAGATGCACCTCAGAACAAAAGATATACACAGGCTGAAAGTGAAGTGATGGAAAAAAATATTCCAAGCTAATGGATAAGGAAAAAAAGAAAACTGTGGTAGCAATACTTATATCAGACCATATAGACTTCATACAAAGAACATAACAAGAGACAAAAAGGTTCACTACATAATACTTAATTAAGTAGTCCATCAAGAGATTATAACTCTTGTAAACATATATGTACCCAATATAGATTCACCTAACTGTATAAAGAAAATATTGGAGGATTTTAAGAAAGAGATAGCAATACAGTCATTGTGGGTGATTTTAACTCCCCAAAGTCAACAATGGATAGATCTTCCAAACAAAATTATCAGCAAAAATATTGTAACATTGAACAACACTCCAGATAAAATGGACTTAATTGATATTTATAGAATATTTCACCCTGAAGGGAAAAAATATACATTCTTCTGAAATGTGCATGGATCATTCTTAAAGACAGCAAGTCTTGTAAGACACAAAACAAGCCTTAACAAATTCAAAATTGAAATTATATCAAGCATTTTCTTGGACCACAATGTCTTGAAACTAGAAACCAGTCTCAAGAAAAATATTCAAAAACATTCAAATATACAATATCTAAATAACATGTTATTAGATAATGAATGGGTTAACAGTGAGATCTAAGAAGAAATAAAAAAGTATCTGGAAACAAATGAAAGTAAACACACAACAACCCCAAACCTATAGACACAGCGAAGGTAGTCCTGAGAGGAATGTTCATAGCAATACAAGCCTGCCTAAAGAAGACAGAAGAATCTCGAATAAACAACTTAACCCGACATTTAAAACTAGAGGAACAACAACAAGCAAAGCCTAGAGGAGCAGAAAGAAGGAAATAATCGAGATCAGAGCAAAATTAAATAACATAGAGACTAAAAAAAAAGAAATCCAAAGAGTCAATGAATTCAGGAGAGGATCCTTTGAAAAGATAAACAAAATTGACAAACTGTTAACCAGACTCATCAAGAAAAAAAGAGAGAGAACACAAATAAATAAAAATAAAAAAGAAGAAAAGCGACAACTGACACCACAGAAATACAACAGATTTTAAGAAATTACTATGAACAATTGTATGCCAAGAAGCTGGACAACCTGGGCAAAAGGGATAAATTTCTAGAAACATACAATCTTCCAAAACCAAATCAGGAAGAAACAGAATACCTGAATAGACAGATAACTACTAGAAAATTGAAGCAGTAATCAAAAACTGCTGACACACAAAAGCCTTGGACCAGATGTCTTCACAGGCAAAATTTCCCAAACATTCAAAGATGAACTAACACTGATCCTTCTTAAACTATTTAAAAAATTCAAGAATAAGGAAGACTCCCAAACTCTTTTTATGCAGCCAGTATTATAATTCCAAAACCAGGTAAAGACATAACAAAGAAAGAAAATTACAGACCAGTGTTTCTGATGAACATAAGGATGCTGAAATCCTAAACAAAATACTGGCAAACTGGATCCAGCAACACATTAAAAAGATCACACACCATGATCAAATGGAATTTATTCCAGGGATGCAAGGATAGTAAAATATCTGCAAATCAATAAATGTGATACATCACATAAACAAAATGAAAATCAAAAATCACATGATCACATAGATGCAGAAAAAGCATTTAATAAAATCCAGCACCCATTTTTGATAAAACCACTAAGCAAAATGTGAATAGAGGGAGCATACCTCAACATAGTAAAGGCCATATACAAAAATCTTACAGCCAAAATCATACTCGATGGGCAAAAACTAAAAGCATTACCATTGATATCAGGAACGACACAAGGGTGTCTACTTTTACCTCTTATTCAACATAGTACTGAAGGTCCTGACCACAGCAATCAGACAAGAAGAAAGAATGAAAGGCCTCCAAATTGGAAAGGAGAAAACTAAAACTGTCATTATTGGCAGATGACATGATAGTGTACACAGAAAACCCTATAGACTCCACTGAAAACTACTCCATCTACTAAGTGAATTTGACAAAGTAGCAGGATACAAAGTCAATATTCAGAAATCGATGGCATTTTTGTATACCAACAATGAACTATCAGAAAGAGTACTAAGAAAAATATCCCGTTTACTATAGCAACAACAACATCAAAAATAATGTACCTAGGAATAAATTTAGCCAAGGACATAAAAGACCTATATTTGGAAAACTATAGGGCACTGAAGAAAGAAATCAAAGAAAGTACAGATAAATGGAAGCAAAAACCTTATTTATGGATTGGAAGAATTAGCATCATTAAAATGTCCATACTGCCCAAAGCAATCTACAGATTCAATGCAATTCCTTTTAAAACAACAATGGCATATTTCACAGATCTAAAACTAATCCTTCAAAAATTTATATGGGACCAAAAAAGAAAAAAAACAAAACAAAAACCAAAACCTGAACAGCCACAGCAATCTTGAGTGAGAACAAAGTTGGGAGATTCACAATACATGACATAATGGGTTTCTCTCCCCAGGGTGCCTGATGGAAGTGTTTGGCTAAATTCATGCCCTGAGGCAACAACTAGATGTCTCCATGAGATGGGTGTTGATTCCCTTAATTGTTCACTTTGGGAAGAACCAACTGAAAATACACTCATTTGTTATCATTCCATCCACAGTTAGCTATTATTTTAGCAAGTTTTCATGTGTATGCATATTCCTAATTAGGTCAGTTAGTATTAAAGAAATAATGTATTATATAAGTTATGAGTATAAAAAATTGTCATGAAATAAGAATACCTTAGAGAATAATGAAATGGATATTTTAAGATAAACACAAAATTGTTACATATAAACATGGAGAAATCCAAGTAAATGTGATGCAAGAAAACAGGACAACGTACACAGACAGTGAAAAATGTAGAGAATTAATTAATGTGGATGCACTTTATTTGTGGAATAATATTTTATTAACAGGATGTGAAGAACTGCTGAATGTCTATGGCTGCATGTATGTATATATCTGACCAGTAGGAAAAAATGAAGTTAAAATAAGGAACTAAATCAACAACAGAGATGGTAGTTTTCTAGTATAATGGAGTTATCACTATTCTGTCAAGTGATCTCATACGAGTGAAGGTTTCTGAGGAACTACATTGAGTTGAGGGCTGGGGTAGGTCAATTTGGTGGACAGAAGTATAAGATTTTAATATGTGTCAGTCAAAAGCTACAAGTTTCTTTCTTTCTTTCTTTCCTTTTTTTTTTTTTTTTTTTTGCTATAAGATTTGCTTGCATTCCAATACTGCACCTCCAGTTAGCCATTTTATTAGAATGTTTGAAAAAGTTATCCCCAAGCTGAAATGATGTCAGCTATGTTACTTTCACTTGCCTTGGTCAAGTCATTTGTCTGTCTGGGTCTTAGTGTTTAATTGTAAAATGAGAGATGTTGCCCCCCCAAAACTCTTATGATTATTGTTTTTTATCAGGTTTATAAACCTTTATCCTAGAACAGTCTGAAAAGAGGCAGGGTATTTCTCATAAGATATTTCTTGCTCAATCTGTATTCATCATTGGATTTCCCCACTGTTCTGTTATAATCATGAAATATTTGTGGAGTCTTTGTAAGATACCATGATCTTGAAGTAAGTTAAAATGAAAAAAAGAGGCTCAAATAAAAAAATATATATAACCTTCCAAGATGAAATTATAATATAAGGTGGTAAAATGTGTTTAATAATTGGGTTTAATGAAACAGACTTAACATTTAGAAAATATATTAAGTTGGATTGCTCACTGTTCACAACAACTTAAAGTAAAAAGGTATTACAAGTATATTAAATAAATAATTTATAATCGTAAAGTTGGCATTGATTTTTAAAAGTATGTCATGAAAGTAAAAAATATTAATTGCAATATCTAATTTACATATGTAAAAAACAGAAAAACAAACAAAATAAAAAGACAAATTAAAAAAACAGGAAGTAAACTTTTCCATTATATGAAAATGCCCTAAAAATATATGAAGTGCTTATACACCTCAAATAATGATTTGTTCCCGTAGATAAATGGCCTGGATATCATTTGGAAAATTTCAATTTCAGACATATAGTTTCCAATAATCATATGAAAATAGCATAACTTTTAAAAACAATAACTAAATAATTGACTAACAGTTTAAGAATTATAAAGGTTAAAAAATACCTAGATTTGGTAAAATTATGGGAAAATAGGCTCTTTACTGTTGTTGACAAAAAATTAATCTAGTGTCCAATTACTGCAACTTCACTTCTTTTCAAAGGTAGTTCATAGGTTAAGCCAGTGTACAACTCTCTTGGATCTATACCGTACCAGGTTCCTACTCTTCTCAAGGAATGATATTTTTTCCCTCAGCTTAACACAAGGAAAAAATAAAAAACAAAGAGTGTTTTATGTTTTATAAAAGTCCTGCCCTTTAAATGTATCAGCTTTGCCCTTACATGTTTGAATCTCACCTTAGGTTAAAGATAATTTAATAAATCAGCATCAGTGGAACTTTAAATGACAATAGTTGAAAGAAAGAACATTGCATGGGGTGATGGAGAAAAATGCATTTCAGAAATCTTGTGAGGCAAAAGCTAACAAGGAAAATAGTACATACACAGGAAGCAGGAGACATAGTCTTAAAACTTTGCTCTGAACCTATAATATGAAGAAAACCCTTGGTTTTTGTAATGCATGTGTTTTGTTTTGTTTTTCTCTCAGAGTAAGGGAATAATACTTGGTTCACCCAACACAAAAGTTCTCACGAAGACTGAATTCCAAATGTGATAATAAATGTCGAAGGTGTTTTGTGACCACAAAGCATTGCACAAGTGTGACCAATTAACATCTTAATATCATTTCTATTAAAAAAGATCAAACTTCAATTCAGCTGGCATTTCTGAAGACATATTTATAGACAGCTCTAATATAGAGACCATAAGAAATGGAAAAACAAAATGTAATGTATTTTCCCTCCCTTTAAGGAGTGTTTATCCTAATTCAGAGTTCAATATATACCATCCATCACACAATGGAGAACATTATGAGGTAATTGAATAAGAGAATGAGTTTAAGGATAAGGTATGTACCTGTTCATTGATTGGTTAGAAAAATAGTAAATTCTATGACATATCTATAACTGTATTTTCCACAGAACACCTAAGCTCAAACTCCAGAACTAAGCTCAGCATCTTTATATGAACTCTTATTCCCAGAAAACAAAAACTAAAGGAAAGTATTGAATTCCTGACTATGATCTAACTTGGTAAATGTCAGTGGCATTAACAAGTTCACTAAAATCTTATGGTAACTTACATCTGATCAGTCACCAACATCTTTTAAGTCACTGCACTTTATCATTCTTTAATTCATCTTGTATGTTTTGGACTTTATTAATTTTAATCGAAAGTAGTGTAATTTTTTTTCGTTACGAAGAGAATATTTGTGTCCTCCCCAAAACTGAAACCTCATCTCGCAATGTGACAGTATTAGTACCTGAGGCCTTCTAGAGTAATTAAGTTTAGATGAAGTCATGAGGATAGAACCCCATAATGGAATTAGTTCCCTTATCAGATGAAGAGAATCCTAGTTTGCTTGTTTGTTTGTTTTGTCAATTAGATTCCCCTTATGGGTGAGATCACATGGTATCTGTCTTTCACTGCCTGGTTCACTGCTTAGTTCACTTACCATAAGGCTCTCCAGGTGCATCCATGCTGTCCCGACAGGTAGGAGTTCCTTCTCTCTTTCTGCCGCAAAATATTCCATTGTGTAAATGTACCACAATTTTTTGATCCACTCGTTTACTGATTGGCACTTAGGCTACTTCCAGCACTTGGCTATTGCAAATTGTGCTGCTATGAACATTGGGGTGCATAGGTTCTTTTGAATTGGTGTTTCCGGATTCTGAGGGTATGATCCCGGCATGTATAAAATTCCCACGGAGAAAGACAATGGAAGACAATGGTGTGAGGGGAGGATTCAATGTGGGAAGTGGGGGTAGGTACAGCAGGAGACCGTGACGGGAGGAAAATGGGGACAACTGTAATTGAACAACAATTAAAAAACGAAAAGAAGAGACACAAGAGCTTCCTCTCTTTGTCATTTGAGTGTAGAGCAAGAAGATGACTCTCTGTGGGCAAAGAAGAAGGCCCTCACCAAGAATTGAATCTGCCTGATGGGTATTGTGTAAATTGGGGTTTGGTCACATGATGTCTTTAATTTATATGACTTAACAATTTGTGTTGAAGGAAATAGGTTTTTATTAATAGGGTTTTAACCCTGGGGAGGCTGAGAGAACTTTTGTTCAGAACCCTTGCTTTTTGATACCTAAAGTTTTCTTGTTTCTTTAAGTGCCAATATTATACCCAGAAGTTTTTCATATTTTTATTTATTCATTAGTTGGTTATGCAAACAGATTTTCATTTTTTTAAATGTTTTAGAGTTGCCACTTTTTTGCAGTAGCCTTGATTTTTTTGTTTGTTTGTTTGCTTTTTTTGGATTTGGGGTGCACTGTTCTCAGCCTCCACGTAGTACTTTTGGATCTCTTGTGCCATGTTATACTGTCCCAGTGTGGGACCCTGTCTTCAGGAGTGGGCTTTCATTCTCTGTGGGGCTTAAGTTCCTGGTGGCCTCTGCATTTCCTTGTCTCATAAGTGCTTTGGTCCATGTAGAGAGTAGGGTCAGAACTTCAGAATATCCAAATGCCAAAATCCCAGAGGGAGAGAACTTACACCAAGCTCTAAAGTCCCATACCAAGAATCCCCATACCAAGAGAATGACTTCTCCGTACATCCTTCAGAGAAGCAGAAGTCTGTAGTTCAGCATTGCTGGTCGCAGTTTAGTTTCAAGCATTTTTTACACATCTGTACTTAGCCTGGTAGGTCACCATAGGTCTGTCAGCTCCATCACTGTCTTCTCCAGGCAGACCTCCAGGCAGACAGAACTTGTGGCTGACTCCTTTGTGACCTCCTCTGTACACCCTTTTTGACCTCTTGGCTTTTTTTTTTTTTTTTTTTAAGCACACCTCTTTGCCAAACTTTTCTGCAGACCTTCTCTGACCTAGTGGCTCTTCTTTTTTGACTTTTGGCCTACCATAATTTAAATGTGTGGCTTGGAACTTCCTTTGTGATCTCATACCTGGCCATTTCTTTGGTGTGTTGGCATCTGCCATTTTTTTCAGTCCCTCAGTGTATTTAATCTTATTTTGGCTGCCATTTTTAGTCAGGGCAAAAGTTCCCAGTGATGCACCAGCATCCGGGGCTGGCATCTGTCCCCTTCCCATACCCTGGTTATGTCATGAGTCCCTGCATGTTCTCACAGTCATGTACACAATTTGCCGTGGGTGGCAGCCTTCTTCCCTAAAGGAAGGCACAGCTGTTAACTTGCCTTTTGTTATGCAAATGTATCTTAAATGCTGTACCCTGTGCTCTCCCTGCCTCCAGTCCTGTGTGTAAGCAGGGTTGTGACGGTGTTCCCCCATTATCAGGGGACCCATGCCCTGTACCCTGTTACAATCCCCACTTCTACACCTCTGGACCCTTTGTCACTTTATATAGGACAATGTAAAGGTCTTATAATTTTTTGGAGCTACTTTCTGCCGACCATGGTCATAGTCTTATTTATTTTTGAGTCTAGAGATTTTTAATAGAGTGGGGGTATGGAACAGAGGATGACCTTTACATGAGGGGGATGACCTTATAGAGTCCAGGTCAGTTGGCTGGAGAGCAGCATGTCTGATGTCCAAAGTTGGCACTGTTGGACAAGTTGGCCTCCTTGTCATATTTTGGAGACAACAAACTTGGCAAGAAGGTAGGAAGGCACAATTAAAAGACTGGTTTCCATGGAAGACACTGTGCAAGTAGCGTCACACCTGTTTAAAGTCCTTTTGTCCATTATATTTAGTTTGGGCTGAGGGGAATATTTTAGGATTCCCCACCTTTAATATCTTTGGACCCTTTTTGTCTAAGTTATTAGGGCAGAAAAGGAAACCAGTTCAAAGTGAAGCTTGCAGATTGCCTTACATTTTATTAATTTAATTCTTTAGTTTAGCCAAACCATTGAGTTAGGAGGCAGTGATCTAGATGGACTTTTTAAGTGGAGCCTATGTTTTGTAAATAAATATTCAGGTAACAAGATCATAGGCTTATGCCCTATGAAAGTAGAAGAAAGAATGTACAAGTCAATTCACACAATAATTTATCAGCCAGTCTCTGAGTCTCCAGACTATCTTTTTGGGAAGACATCCAGTTGCAAGGCCTCTGTTTGAATGATATTATGTAGTGACAATTTGACAGATTTTTTGTCTGTAAATTTAGTATTTTTGATGATCTCATAAATTGAGTGTTAATTTTGAAATGAAAACTAACTTTGGAGACACTTAGCTGCACTAAACCTATGTTCACCACTGAATATTGTGATTTTTTTAAATTATGATTTTTAAGATTATTTTTATTGTTATTAAAGGTACTGTATTGTTTGGTTTTAATTTTTATCTGTTTGTACAAATATAATAAGAGTAACAGTTGAATTTATAGGACTTTTAAGTCTGCTTTCTTGGAACTTTTATAAGGAAACTTTAGCTTGATTCTTAGTTTGTCCTTCAGGGCACAGAAACTAAGTCAGACACCTGTCATCTGGCTTCATCTACGGTATTTGTTTTCCTTAAGTCCTTGAGATTTTCATTGTGATTTAAGGTTTTTGTTTTTGTTTTTGTTTTGTTTTGTTTTGTTTTGTTTTTTTGGTTTTTGGGGGGCTGGTTTGCCTGTCATTTTTTAGGAAATGAACCTTTGTTTTATTTTGGAAAGATTGTCATGAACCACATCGCCAAAAGGTACTAGGTCTTTTTTTAGTGGGCCTTTGTTGGTTTTGAAAGTCAATTTTAGTTTTTTAACACTTTTTGGTAAATAACCAGAGTCTAGTCAGGCCCCTTTCAGGCATGACATTTTAATCAAAGTCTTGATTAATGAAATATATTATTTATAACGGGTCTTACTGGTTTTACGTAAAAAAACCTTATGTTATTATTTTCTTTTTTAGAATGTCAAATTTTGGAGGGATTAGGTACGGAGAAAAATATAAAACATGAAGGAAAATTTTTGTTTTTTAAATACTTATTAAAATTGTATTTTTATGTCTGATATTTTTGATTATATAATTTTTAAAACCTTAATAAACTATTTTATTTATCCAGAAACCTAATTTATTTTTAGTTTTTGTGTCTTAATATTAATTAAGATTGAATTTTTATGTCTTATTTTTTTTATTTGGTGTGAAGTTTTAACTTTTTCTAAGAAACTATTTTTTTTAGCCTAGAAACAAAGTAAAAACCAAAGCAGAAACAGAGTTCTGAAGGACAAACAGGGACTAGAACTAGTCTTAGAATTTTGTCTTTTTACTAGTTCCTTTAACCAGTCACACAGGCAACCTTTCCTAGGTCCTATATGGCCCAAAGCCTTATATCGGGTAGTGGTACTCTCTCACCTACCAGTTTTTTTATCGGTCTTTTGACACGGACATGACCTTTAATTTTTTATCTGGCACATTTACCAGCATTTATGGCACAAAGCTTTATTGGTAGAAGCATTTTCTTGTCTACCAGCATGTTGACTAGTTTTTTGGCAGAGACATGCCCCTTTATTACCCAGTCTTATGACAGACATGCTTTTTTGCCTTAAGTCAGGTTTCCCCAGCACCACATGACTTTTTTAGTTCCCATTAGGCAAAGGTATTTTTTAACTAGTTTTATAGGTGACCTTTTTTAGATTTTATTGACCAAAAAGTAGAGACAGAGGATTTTCAATGTACCCCAAAGAGCAAAGTTCCAATTACGTCCCTGTAAGATTAGAAAGCAAGCTTAGAACAGAGCAAGCAAAGGATAATCACACTCAAGAGTTGAGGTTTTTTCTTTTAGGTTTAAATTTCTCATAATGTTTTATAGTTTTCATAATTTTTATATATTTTATAACATACATTTTTATTTACTTATTTTTTTACATTTAATTATAATTTTTTGTTTTAATATTGCATAGGGCAACATGTAACTTAGTATTTAGCAGCTAAAAGTTCCTCATTTATAAGCACATGAGTAAAATAAAATAAATATTTTCACCCTTTTTTGGGATTTATTGTCCTTTTTTGGAAGAGGAATTTTAAATTTCCTTTAGAGTCCCGGTCCGGCTTTTCCTTTTAGTATTAATTATAGCACCAGGATCTGTGTCATTTTTGGGTATTGCCCATTCGATCTGTGTATCGTGGATCCAGGGCTTGACTTTATTAGTTTTAGAAAAGAATGTGTTGTCAGCGGAAAGTTAGATTAGAAACAAAGTAAAAACCAAAGGAGAAACAGAGTTCCGAAGGACGAACAGGAACTAAAACCAGTCTTAGAATTTTGTCTTTTTACTAGTCCTTTTAACCAGTCACACAGTCACCCTTTCCTAGGTCTATTGTTTAGACAGCTGTTGTTTAGCCAGCTATTGTTTAGGATCTTGAGCTTTCCAGGTCTTTAGTAAGACTTGGTCCCCTCTCTCTAACAGGTGCAGGGGCTTGTCAGATGGGTTGGAGAATCTGAAATGAACAAATTTGTGCAAAACAGTTAGTGTTTGTCCTAAATGTTGCAGTATTGTTTAATTTTTATTTTGTGCTTTAGATTTAAAGGGGATGTTTTTAATCCAGAGATCTGGGGGGCATTTTATAAACTATTTTTAAAAGGGCATGATTTAAACCCACTTTTGGGTGCCACCTTAATGTGGAGACAAATTATGGGGAGTATCTAGTCCGATTTCAAATGTGTTTTTTTGGCATATTTTTGTCAGGGTCTTTTTATACTGATTTTTTTTTTAGTTTAGTCTTTTTTTTTTTTCATAGATTGAGATCTTCAAGGTGCATGTGATTTTCATTGTATTTGTAGTGTCTGTCCAACCTTGTGGGAGATCTTTGAAGTGTACAATGGTCCATTGTCACTTCAATGTTGCAAGAAAGTCCAAACCTAGGAATTATTATTTTTAAGTAAGAGTTTTGATATCTTGTCTCTTTAGTTTTAGTGGGGTATACCTTTATTCATTAAGAAAAAGTGTCCACAAAAACTAACAAAAATTTGAAATTCCTCCTGGTTTTAGGCATTTGTGTGGTCCACCTCAGTTTTTAAATGGACACAATTCTTTATATTGTCCCCTTTTTCTGGTGGGGCATACTTTGTCTTAGGAATGTTTTTGATACACATTTGAGAGGCTTGGATGATTTTATGAACAGTCATTTGCAGAGAAGGGCCTTTCAAAAGGGTCCAAATGAAATCGATTAAAGCATTCCTTCCATAATGGATCCCTTCATGCAGGTATTTCAGGATGGGATACACTAGAGCCTTAGGACATAAGGTTTTACCATGGGCATTGATTTTTCATTAAAAGTTGCTAGATTTGCAGGGACGTTTTACAGCTTTTTGAAGTTTAGACTTTGCAAACATTTTATTGTGTAATGACCTGAATGACTGGACATACAGGATCTTGTTTCATTCTCAGACCGTAGGCAATACAGCTTTAATTTTACGATGGTATTATAATTTAGGGAACAATACATAGTCCATTTTGTCCATAGTTTAAAGTATACCTAGGCCACACAGTCTTGCAGTAGGAATTTAATTTCTTTTTTATTTATTGGAAAATGGCTGTACCTATTTTAGTCCAATAAAATTCTATTTGTAGGGCTCCCTCTCTGAGCCAACACAGGATACCAACCCCTATTGGATCAGAAATATCACAGGCCCAAGACTGTGAAAAGGAAAGTCGGGCAACCTGGGAACATGTAAACAGAGCTTGAATTTACAGCTTTATTTTATAAGCGGACTTTAGGGTCTTGGTTTTTTGTCAGCTGGTGTTGTGGATTGCGGTCCTTAAAAGGTGACCCCTCAGAATTTTGATACTTTGTATTTAATTTTAGTTTTATGGCCTGTTGGGGAACACACATGTGGGGCTGGAACACTAAACACCCACCTCTGAGTAGTGGCCTCCCAAGCCTTGGGTAATCCTTCCTCCCTCCTAGAGTCTGTCTTTTTCTTAGACCGTTTTTTTGTTTTGTTTTGTTTTGTTTTTAGTGACTTTCTTAAGCTTAGGCAGTTCTTATTTAGAGCCCTGTTCATGACTCCTAGAGTGGCCCCCATTGGATGCTGAATTGTGACACATAGTTTAAATGGTCACTCTTGGGCCCATTTTGTGACCTTTAGAGCCAGAGCTGTCCCCATTGGACATAGTTTATGTCCAATGAGTCAACCTTATCAGAGCCCAGTTGCACTGAGAACTCAAGTGGTGCAGTGGCCACTCAGTGCATAACCTAAATGTCAGGCATAGGCCAGCACCGTGCCTGGGTCCAAGATAGCAGAGCACTCACATACCACTTCTAAGACAGTAGCACCTTTATGTGTCTCATCGTCCATGGCGGAGAGCTCTGGCGACCCACTGAAAATAGCAGCGTGCCCATGACCCACTGTCCAGCCCCCAACATGCATGTGGTTTTGGTTTACTAAGCCCTGGGATTCTGGTTATCAAACCTGTTTCCTTCCACCATTCTGGCATTCCTGGTGACTGACACCTTGAGCTGGGGTACAGGGCAGTTTCCTGAGACGGAGAAGTCCCCATAGCCACTCCCTAGGGGTCGGTCTGCCCCAAGTGGCTCGGACCTGATTACAATATGCCTTAGTTCCACCTGGATTGCCAAAACTGTTATCATGCAAACGGGGTTTGGCCCCATGATGCCTTTAATATATAGGATTCAACAATTTGTATTGACAGAAACAGGTTTTTATTAACAAGGTTCCAACCCTGGGGGTGCTGAGAGCACTTTTGCTCAGAGCCCTCTTCTACCATAAGACCCAAAACTTGCCTTGCTTCCAAAAGGCTACAAGCCAAAACCATTCCCTAGGGCTCCCTATATGCTTATTTTTCCATTAGCCTGTCAGATATCCATCCTCTGGCATGTGCATTTGTGGGTTTCAGAGTTGCCATCCTCTCACTCACAGCTCTTTCCTTCAGAATCTGGGGTACGTTGTTCTCAGCTTCCACGTAGCAGTTTAGGAAACCATGTGATGTGTTACAGTGTCCCAGCCTGGAAGCCTGTCTCCAGGAGTGGGCTTCCATCCTCTGCTGGGCCTAAAGCCCTGGTGGGCCCTGCATCTCCTGGTCCCAAGAGCACTCCTGTCTATGCAGGCAGCAGGGCCAGGAAGTGAGAATGTCCAACTGCCCAAAAACCCAGAGGAAGGGAGGTTACACCAAGCTCTAAAGTCCCCGACCAAGACAGTGACTTCTCCATATGTCCTGCAGAGAAGCAGAAGTCTGTAGTTCAGCATTCCCAGCCACAGTTTAGTTTCAAGCGTTTCTCCCGTGCCTGTGCTTGGCCTGGCGGCTTGCCGCAGGTCCGTCAGCTCTGCCACTGTCTCCTCTAGGCAGACCTCCAGGTAGACAGACCGTGTGGCTCTCTCCTTCGCAGGTCTCTTTGTTGACCTTCCCTGAAGACCTCCTCTCACCTGGTGGCTCTCCCTCTGCAGACTAGTTCGTTGACCTCTACTACAGACCTTCACTGACCTTGTGGCTCTTCTCCTTTGACCTTTAGCCCACCCTAATTTAAATGTTTGCCTTGGAACTTCCTATGTGACCTCATATCCATGTTCAACTTCCTGCAAGTTTATTCCTTATACCAGTGTGGCAGTCATGTTTTATTTGCTTTGTGGTCCACAGCATGTAAGTGGCATCTGGTACATAATAACAGACTAAATGAAGCTTTTATTGAATGAATATGTTTTATGATTTTGCAAATTAAATTGTTAAAGTCTATATAAATTATATTGACTTTGGGGTGGGTTATCATAGTTAACTTGGATTGTTAGAAGAAAGGAATACCTTGCAGAACTAGGACACTACTACACTTTAAGGCCTACATTTCAATAAGGAGAAAAGCTCTCTGAATCCCGGTTCCACCAGCTGTAAATCAGAATAATAATACCTACCTTATAAGGTCTTTGTAAATATTGACTGCAAAACCTGAAGAACTTAGAAAAACACTAAATACATACTAAATGAAAAGTAATAATCAGCAGCACTATTATTTAAGGTGTATCCTTTCTTTGGAAGGTTTAAAAGGAATGAGGTAAGGTTTTTCCAATGATTTGTGTGCAAAAAGGTATGACACTTAATATGGATGGTAAGTGCTACTGTCAGGCAGTAATGTAAAATTTCACTAAAAAACAATTTTGCAACTAAATGTAGATGTTAGCAATTAATATTTATGTCCATTTTTATTTATAATTTATAAGTTATAGAGTTAATAAATTTTATAAGTGAGCATATCAGATGTAAAAAAATGTGTAAGCACGTGCTACTGAAAGTTAAGTAATTTCTCATAAATTATAAACTCTAAAAACTTACAAAAACTCTTAAAAGACTTAGAGTGATTACTAGAGAAATATTAGTTAAGGAAACAAAAAATTAAATGTAGGTTTGTTGTTGTTTTTTTTACTGAAAGACTACTATATATCAGACACACATTGCCCTAAATCCTTTATTTGTATTGTTGCATATAAACTTTAAAAGTAAGCTGTCATCCAAAGGAGATAAACAAATAATAAATATGTGAAAAGTGCTTAATAATATTAGCCACTAGGAATGCGCAAGTAAAAACCAGAATGATATAATACTTCACACACACTAAAGTGGTTATATACAAGTTCTGGGAAGAAATTAGAAGTATTGGAACATTTGTACACTGCTAGTAGGAATGTAAGATGGTGCTGCTGCTTTGAAAACAGCTTGGCAGTTCCTAAAGGAATTAAACCAAGAGTTGCCCTATGAACTAACAATTCTATTCCTTGCTATACTTGTATATGCAAAAGAATTGAAACTGTATTTTCGCATACACATATACACACAATCTTGTACACAAATGTTCACAATAGCATTGTTCATAATATCCAAAAAGGAAACACAACCCAAAATGTTCAACCACTGATGAATGGATGAAAAATAATGTGATATATTCATACTATATATTATCTACAAAATGAGATGAAGTACTGAGACATGCTATAACACGGTTTAACTTTGAAAATATTTTGCTAAGTGAAAGATGCTAGTTACAAAAGACCTCATATTATATGATTCCATTTATATGAAATGCCTAGAAAATGAAAACCTATAGATACAGAAAGCAGATTAATTGTTGCTTAAGTTTGAAGTGCTGGAAGAAAATAGGTAGTGATTGCCATGGGTACGGAAGAATGCTTATTTTGGTGATGATCAAAATGTTATGAAATTGATTGAGGTAATGGTTGTGTTATGGAAAAATGAAACGACCAGACACTGAGGGGTTAGGAGCATGATCGTTATTTACGTGCACGGACCCAGAGGAGACAAACTCCAAATTCTGAGCCCAGAACAATAGCCCCGCATTCCCTTTATGCTGGGCTAAGTGGGGTAAGGGTCTTGGGAGGCGTGGTATAGATTTGGCACAAAAAGGGTTTACAGAGGTGAAAGAGAAGCATTTACATCATAAGTCAGGGTAATTGGCGTGAAAAGGGCTTACAGAGGTGGGAGAGAAGCATTTACATTATAAATCAGGGCAATTAGCATTTCATCTTTGGTATCAGCCTTGATTTCCTCTACATTCCCCCCTGTGGGTGCTTAGACAGCGCTTTCCTCTGTCTCTGCACCCAGAAATGGGATCCTCTGCTCCTGTTGGGGGTCTAGTGCTGGAGATGGTGGCAGGTAGCATTGGCTCGGCGATGGTCCACTCCTCCTCCCCGTCTTGGCAGGTGCTTCGCAGCTTTAGGGCTGGGATTCGACCTGGTCCCTGTTCTGGTCCCAGGTTGGTTTCCTCAGGGTCAGCAGGGGCCTTGGCTCTGATGGGATGGATCCATGGAGTAATACCTGCAACTTTTAAGGCGGTGGGGGTAGTTAACAGTATTAGGTAGGGCCCAACCCATCTGGGTTGGAGGGACTCTTTTTTCCAGTCTTTTACCCAAACATACTGCCCTGGCTTATGGGAGTGGGCTGGCCCCCCTGTTGGCACTATTTCTTGCCCAAGGTGGGTCTGCCTGACTCTCCCTAACTCTTGACCTAGGGCTTTGAGGTAGGAGGCTTGGTGGGCCTCCCCTAAGGTGGTGAAGCCTGTGGTAGTAGGGATTTGGGTTATAGGGGTTGCTCTTCCATATAGGATTTCTTATGGGGTATACCCTGCTGAATTTGGGTTGCACCTAACTTGGAAGTGGGCAAGCGGTAGGACATCTGGCCAGGGTATGAGAGTCTCTTGACAAAGTTTTCCTAGAGTCTCCTTTAGAGTCCGGTTCATTAGTTCTACTTTGCCCCAGCTTTGAGGTCGGTAGGCAGCATGAAGCCTCCATTTTAGTTTTAAGGCTTGGGTCAGCAGCTGGATCACTCTTGCAGTAAAGGCGGGCCCGTTGTCACTTTGGAAACTGAAGGGCATGAGTTCCACTATTACCGGCTCTCGTGCTGTGGCCAGCCCCGGCGGGTTGTTTTCTGCCCAGACCCCAGAGTATTTAGCCCAGGGAGGGTCTGGGGCTGACACTCCGTCTTCCTGGTGGAGCCTATATTCTTCTTCTCATGGAAGCACTAGGGCAATAGTTCGTGGCGTGGGGAGGTCCCCTTCTGGTCGGTAGGTGACCCTCACTGCTGGCTTGGTCAAGATATCTCAGCCTAGTAGGGGGATAGGACAGTCTGGTAGGTAGAAGAACTCATGGGAGATCTGGTGGCCCCCAAGTTCGACCTTCTGTGCCTCACAAAATTCCTGGGGGCTAGCCGAGAGTCCGGTGGCTCCCTACACAAGGATTTCTTTCCCCGTGGGGGCCCAACTGGGGCGGTGACTACTGAGTGTTCCGCCCCTGTGTCTACCATAAAGTCAATGTCTTGGCCCCCAACTTTGACCCTGACCATAGGCTCCTGGGGACCGAGGGTGATGGAGCCCGGTCACCCCTAGTCTTGGTCGAACCCAGAGAGGGCCAATACATTGGGGGCTGGTGGTGGTAGGATAGCCTGGCTGGCAGGCGTCTCCTCGCGCTGCTTGAGAGCTGGACAGTCTCGCTTCGAGTGCCTGCGCTTTTACAATAGGCACACTAGTCCTTTTCTACCTTGAAGTGTCCCTATTTGTTGATCTGGTCACCCCTGGGGGCCGGCCTCCCTAGTGCGGTGGCCAGCAGGGTGGCCTGCATTTTCTGGTCCTCTAGGCGGGCTGCTGTGGTCGCCTCATCTCGATTTTCATACACTTTGTTGGCGATCGCTAGGAGTTGATTTAAGGTCATTCCTGCGAAGCCCTCAAGCTTTTGGAGCTTCCTCCTGATGTCCGCAGCCGATTGAGAGGCAAAGGCCATGGCTACCAAACTTTGATTTTCAGCTGCCCCTGGGTCAAAAGGGGTAAACACTCGGTATGCCTCCATCAGCCGCTCAAGGAAGTCTCCGGGGCACTCATCTGACCTTTGGTGTACAGTGGCGACCTTAGCCATATTAGTGGGCTTCCTGGCTGCCACCTTTATCCCCTGTAACAGGGAGTGGTGATACAGATCCAAGGTGGCCCGCCCTCGCTCAGTATTTGGGTCCCAAGTGGGCTGTTGTTCGGGGGCGGCGCGGTGCGCATAATCTGAGGGATCTAGGGTTCCTGCCGGGACATGCACTTCAAGGTAGCGCCGGGCCTCCTCTAGAATTTTTCTCCTTTCCTCAGTGTTGAACAAGGTCAGGAGAAGTTGGTGACAATCGAACCAGGTGGGCCGGTGGGTTTGGAAGATCGAGTCTGCAAGCTCGATCATGGCCTGTGGCTTCTCCGAGAACGGATGGGTGTGGTGTTTCCAGTTCAGGAGGTCAGTAGTACTGAATGGCTGGTAGTAATAAGTGACCGGTCCAGGCTGCACAGTCTTGTCCTCATTAACTCTGGGTGCTGCCTGTACCTCTCGGAGTGGCATCTGAAGAGGGGGCCGGTGGCTTCTAAGTCTGCTAGCTATGAGTGACAGGCCTGGATGGGGCAAGGCTGGGTACCGAACCGGGGAGGGCTCCTGGGGAGACTGATGCCCCTGGGGCGAGATAGAAGGCGGAGGAGTCAGGGGCTCCTGCAGGGGAGCCGTAGGGGGCGCCTGTGGACAACACATTCTTGGGCGTGCCCTGCCAGCGGCTCCTCTACGGCACTCCTGAGTCCCTGCGCACTTACTAAGCCAGCTGGGCATATCCTGGGCCAACTCCTGCCATCTATCTATATAGGAAAACTGATCGGGATGTCCTGGCTTTCCTGTAACTTTCAGGTGAACTGCTCTTATAGTGGACAGATTTAATGTTCCCTCGGGGGGCCAGCCGACCCCAAAAGTTGGCCAGTCTGCAGTACAAAATGTCTCTAATTGGCCCGCATCAAACAATGGATCCGGCCCTTTAAATTTGCTGAAATCCCGCAGCTTGCAATCTAAAATTGTAGGAGGTCCGCCTCCCATGGCTTCCCTCCGGTGTGACGCAGACACACAAAGGGTGGGGGCACTCGCTCATCCGCCTGGCCTGCTCCCTCGCAGAACGAAGTTGGTCTTGGCTAAGGTTGCCCCTACAGAATTCGGGGTTAACTGTCAACCGTTATGCCGTACAACCTGACACAGGAACCGCAGGTTGGGACCCACTCTGGCTCTGTAGGCTAGCGCCCGAGGAGCCACAAACAGACACACTTGCGTTCACTCTCAAACATTCAGAGGTTATTCAGTTCCCTCCCCAAAACTATCACCCATAGAAAAACAAACACAGACACACTTAAGTTTACTTGCAAACATTCAGGGGCTACTCAGTTCCCTCCCCGAGCGAGGGTCCGGCGGTCGGACTTCCGTAGTCTCGATCCTACTGTAACAGATGAGGGACCCAAATCCCTCCCGATCTTGGGTTTGGTCCCCGGGGCACTTACCGATGCGGTGCCTTCCGATAGATCGTGTTCCGAAGCCCCCACTTCCCGGCTGGAGTCGCGGGACGGAGTCCGGTGTCCCGACCGGTCGGGACCTGAGAAATCTCAGGGCGTGCGCTTCCCCGGTCCCCAACCGGGCCACCAGGCACCCAGCCTGCCCTGCTCAGTTGGCAGCAAGTCGACCCGAATTTATGTAAGGTCGTTTCCCGGTCAGGGAACCAAATGTTACGGAAAAATGAAACGACCAGACACTGAGGGGTTAGGAGCATGATCTTTATTTACGTGGAAGGGCCCAGAGGAGACAAACTCCAAATTCTGAGCCCAGAACAATAGCCCCGCATTCCTTTTATGCTGGGCTAAGTCGGGTAAGGGTCTTGGGAGGTATGGTATAGATATGGCGCGAAAAGGCTTTACAGAGGTGAAAGAGAAGCATTTACATCATAAGTCAGGGCAATTAGCATTTCATCTTTGGTATCAGCCTTGATTTCCTCTACAGTTGCAAATGCCTCATATTCTCAAAACTTAGTAAAATCATGGTTTTTTATTCTCAACCCAAGATTCTCAGTGTTGTCCTCATTCCCAACTAAACATAAACCTTAAAAGATTTGTGGTTCCCCAAAGCCCTGTAAACATAAGGAGAGCATAAGGTTCAAAGCCAATTAAACTGGGGTCTGACTTCAAGCTCTGATGTTACTAACCAAGTAAATGTGTTTAGTTTTTGTCTTTGAAATGTGAATGATGATGATGATCTCGAAGGGCTTTTGTGAGTATTAAATGAGAGCGTATGTAAAAAATGTGTACCACATATCCCAGAAATACTTGCTCTGTTTTCCTGTTTTAATTATCTCACTTCCACAGTTGAAACATTTACTCCATTATTACTTTGATGGTTCTCAAGTACTCATCAAGCTTCCTTGATAGAGGAGCCAAGATTTGAAAATGCAGGGACACACGTTTGCAGTACTTGTCGCTCTGGAGCCCACACTGGACCTCACTAATCATCATACTTCTGGCTGAGTGTAGACAGGAACTCAGAACGTGGCCCATGCTGGCATGCCCCATGCCGGGTGCATATTTGCAGCCCTTTTTAAAATTTAAATATATACTTATGACAACAAAAAACATGCTAGTTATACCTACAGTCACTTCTGAAAAAACTAAATTCTTTTATTTCATAATGAATGTTGGACCTTTTAATTTTGGTCCTCATCAGTTAGGAGTTCACACCTAACAATAACAAAAAAGCGCACAAGAACACAATGACATAGAATAATATATACATATATATATGATATACTTATCAGATGCATAAACACATTGTGTGGTAAATATAATTTTGTGCTAAGATGTCAAAAAAAGAATAAAATACTAATTGATTTTAATTTCTAGGTAATCTAAATAAGTTAATGTGAACTTGAATCAAAATGGAAGGACCCACAAAATATAGACGCTGAGTTAAATAGGCTCGTATGGCTGTAATATTTGGATAAACTTTTTTACGAAGATGTTGGTAGTTTAAGTTATGATACTTTCATGAGCAACTGATAATACTAATTAGTAATTAGGGTAAAGAAGGGACCAAAATGGACTGAGAGTCTGAGAAAATGGTAGTTACCCGAGTCCTGGGTGCATTCACATATATATATTTACAGTACAAACCAAAGATATTACAGATTAGTTATGATTTATCTCCATTTAAATGGTGAATAAAAAAATCCTCTTTATATGATTTATGGAGTCTGAGAAATGCACATTTCCTTTTGGAGCATTAATAAATGAGTGAGCACTCTGGTCAAGAGAGCCATTAATTTAGGAAGAAGATACACTTGATCTTGCACTTAATCAAGAAACACATTTCCCTAGATTAAAAATAAAACAATTCAAGAGAATCAGGAATGCAAGGTTGTCCCTCATGCAGAAAGGTCAGAGCAAACCCGAGGTGCTTCCTAAAAATGGCAAGATTGGCAGAGCTGTATGCAACGCCTACTGTTTCCAGAGCAGAGCTCTGGATGGCTTCGGGGAGGACAAAGGAGAGGAGGGTCTTACCATGTTACTCTCCCACTTTAAAGTCAGCAATGATAACTTTTTTCTAAAGTAGAGGTTTTAAGCTTTTTTAAGTACCTGAGGCAGACTTTCTCAGCCCTGGCACTTTATGTATTTTGGGCAGAATAATTCTTTGTCACGAGGGCCAGTCCTGTGTGTTGTAGGGTACTTAGCAGTGCTCTTGGCCTCTAGCCACTCAATGCCAACAAAATTCCTACCTGCAGTTATGAAATGTCTCCATATATTAACAAATTTTCCCTGGGGCCGGGGGCAAAATCACCCCCCTTTGAGAATCACTGATCTAAGACTTCATCCCAATCTCCTTACCTTAGAAACATTATTTATACAGCGAAAAATATAGTGGAGTAGATCTTCGGACACAGCCACATGCATGCTCCTTTCACCACCTAAAGGCTTTAAGAAAGGTACACTCTGCGCTTCTTTGTCTTTCCATGAGGCTAGCACAGTCCACTCAGATCCCAATTCCTCCTGATCCTTTGCTGATGAGACTAGCTCCATTTATGTGTCACTGTGCTTTTTTTCACTCATACTTTTGCCAGTCACAGAATTTGCCGTGCTGCACTGCAGAAGTTTTGTTAACCGGCCTGTCTCCTTTTTAAGGTAGATGGTTCCTTAGAGTCAGAAACTCTTTATCATCCATTTATTAATACATAAAGCCTTACACAAAAGTGTTACAAGTAGGCTGACTGAAAAAATAATTGCTGAGTGAAGAAGGTGTTGTAGGGGAAGCTCCCAGAAACTCAGTTCTCGCCAATACAGTAAAGAATTAAAGATCAGCAAAGAGGAGAAAGGTGGGATGACTCTAACTGAACAACAATAAATTTTTTAAAAATTAAAAAATTAAAATTAAAATATAAATAAATAAAAAAGAAATGTACTGTAAAAAAAAGAATTAAAAATCAGTGAGTCTATTAGAGTGCAAGCAGTTTATTGGTGATCTGTTCTCAAGGAAGAGGACAGGCCTAAGGTGGTGTGGGGAAGGGTTGAAAGGCATAGGCTCAGGGTGAAGGAGGGTAAGGGCTGCGAAGTTAAGGGCGGTCAAAGGCGGGGGTGGCTAACTATAGGGGCAGTGATGTAGAGGGAATCAAGGCTGATACCAAAGATGAAATGCTAATTGTCCTGACTTATGATGTAAATGCTTCTCTCTCACCTCTGTAAGCCCTTTTCGCGCCAAATCTATACTACGCCTCCCAATACCCTCCCCGATTTAGCCCAGCATAAAAGGAATGCAGGGCTATTGTTCTGGGCTCAGAATTTGGAGTTTGTCTCCTCTGGGTCCGTGCACGTAAATAACGATCGTGCTCCTAACCCCTCAGTGTCTGGTCATTTCATTTTTCCGTAACAATGAGGTCCGGGGTGGCAAGTGCACTCGACCAGTGGCCAGGTGTCCTGGCTGGCAGCCAAAGAGCCAAGAGCACACCTCCCTGAGTCCTTTGTCCTGAGGACTTATATAGTTGATGGGATGAGAGATGAGGGGGAAGAAGTTACTATGCATATATAGACAGGTAAAGGTGGTGCTAGCTTTCCAGGATGGGGGTGTGAATACCCAAATGTATTAATGGGCTCCTTCCTTCGGGCACTATGGGCCCTTTTCAGCCTTTCAGGCCTTGGGATGAAAGCACAGTTTCAAAGGCTTTCTTTCCCAGATAATGGAGAAGATACATAGAATTTCAAGGGCTGATTTCCAGGACTGCTGAGGCTGTGGGTGCGACACCTATCCCTCCTCCTCCCTGCCTATGTTCGCTGTCTATCCTACCTAACATTTGGAATGAATGTACGTGAGATTTACGTCTCTGATGTGATGTAAAACTAAGAGAAATCAGAAGATGAAACACAGTCAGAATGATTACAAACCAGATTAAGCTATCTGGTGTTCAGAAAGAAGTGGAAGTAAAGAGTTCAGGTGGGAGAAGCTTAATAAAATTTGAACAGACTTATACTGTGAGCAGTACACATTAAATCACTGCCTGTTTTTCTTTTTTCCTTTTTACTGAATTTATTGGGGTGACACTGTTATAGAATGGACCCATTTGGGGGGCCCAGGTACTGTTACTGAAACAAGCTCCCTCCCCCAGGGTTCCTCTGTACTATGTTCCTTTGCCTACCACGCTTAGGAATTATGGTTCTCAATTCCAGAGTTCAGTGAAAAGGAAAGGAATAATTTATTCAAAATTTATGCAGGTTTAGAGTAATGACGGAATGTCACCGTTAAATCTCAAAGTCCCTTTAAAACACCCACCAACACACACTCCTGCCTTCCCCACTTTGCGCAGTCACGGGGAAGGTATCTCAGGAAGAGAAAAAGAAGTCCCTAGCTCAGCTAGGCTCCCGGGTCCTCCCAGCAATCCATGCTTGGTTGGGCAGGCCTCCTACAGCTCCCAGCACCATCAGCGGTGTCGTGTGATCTCCAGTTCTTAATCCAAAATCACGTCCTCACGGCCCACCAGCAAGAGTCCTTTCACCCCCTTTCTTCCCTCATGGTCTTGCATTGTTCTCCCCATTTTCTTGCATCGTCTCTCTCGTCCACTGTTTCAAATTGCTAAGAGAGAGCTCCACATGGCTACTACATCTTGCTTTCCTGCTTCCTAAGCCGTGTGGTCACGGGAGCCCCTTCTCCACTCCCAAAACCACGTGGTAAACGCTCCAGCATGGCTACTGAGCCTACGTTTAAATCCTGGTGCGAATGTTCCTCTGTAACCCCGTTTCCAACTCCTCCCACAATCAGTTGCACCTGCTAGCACTCCCGTATTCTCTGCCTTTCTTGGCTGCAATACTAAGTTCAGGGAGGCGTGGCCCTATGGAAGGGAGCGAACCACCTCCAAGCTCTGGCGCTGTGCGCTGAAACCCAGGAGCTGCCTCCCAGTTACCTCCAGGATTAAAACTATGCACACCTTTCTGGCTAGCCTTGTTGATATGCAAAATAACCGTTTTTGCATATCAAGTATGATGCTATCCTGCTATTATTGACATGCAAAATAACTCTCAATGACCCCGTTCCATCAGTCGCATCCCTCATCCAGACTTGTGGGGGTGGGGATATCCTATATTCCTGGATACTCCACATTCTGGACCCTGTTACAGATCCCCTTGTGGGGGGCTCTGGCTACAGCCCGTTACAACACTGGTTAACAAAATACAGGTTCCAAGTGCACAATTCCACAACACATCACCTGTACACTGTATTGTGTGTTGTGTGTGCAAGCGAGGTCTCCCTTGGTTACTTCCCACATGGAGGGAAGCCAGGGGTTTATGCAAAGCCATCTGGTTGGGAGAGCTGAGGACTGGGAACCATTAAGAGATGATATGAATCACTGCAAATTTCTTGTCCAATCTCCTCTGAGAAAGAAATTCATTTTTCAACCTCCTTATCAAATTACCATTTTAGAAGCTTAGAAAACCTCCTGTTGTGAGATTTTTATGTTTATTTTATGTTGCAAATGCTGAACATTTAGATGCATGAAGATACTTTGTCCCTGCCAAACCTTCTCTTTTACATGTTAAACATTTCCATTACCTTCAGCTATTCTTCCAGTGGCCTGGTCTGGACTCCTCATCAAGCCATATTCAAATAAACAAGAGCCAGGAAGTAAATTGTTGTGCTTCTGGATTCAGTTCTGTTTGAGTTGTAGAGACCGTTACATTTTAACTAGGCTTTCTGAACTTGTTGCCTTATCCATAAAGTTGGGGGGCTTTTATCTTCCTTGGATTCTTATAAGAAGAACTTGAAATAACTTAAGAAGTATGTGAAAGTGATTGGTACTTAACAAGTGCTTCATAAATGTCAGTTCCCATGTTTCCTCTCTGTTTCATGTCCCTCTTTCTCTTGCACTCTCAGTTAACCTGTTATGACAAGTTGCCTACAAATAACATCTTAACATAATTCCTACCCACTATCATTTTGCCTCCCTTGCAGAATTGTCCTCACTTCTACCACATCAAGACCATCACAGACATTTCTAATGATAATAATTAAATTAAACTAAGGACCCAAAAGTGTTTCTGCCTTTGAAGAAATAATCCATGTTCAGGACCAATTTGCCCTCATCTCCCCTTCAAAGCATGATTATTTATTTATTTGTTTATTTATTTATTTATTTATTTATTTATTACTATGCCATGATATCAGAACCTTCAAAATTTGGTGACTCCCTTTGGTAAGCTCTTGGGGTGATTTAATTTTTTCTGTAAAATTCTGTGTCCTTATCTGTAAACCAAGGTAGAGTACAGTGATATTTTTTCCACCTCTAATACTCTCAGAACAGAACTGTGAGAGGGTAGAGGAACTATTTAGGATGGATACACTTAGATCACAGTAGACTATTTTTTAAGAGACACTAATAATCTCTATTTGGCCTATGTGTGAGAGCAATTTATTGCTGCAGAGTAGAATACAACTCAAAGGCAATATCAAAACATGTATTTTTCTTTTTCAGGATTTTATTGGTTACTGGGCTCTGTTATGGGATTGGGGTCAAATGGCAGCTATGTCTAGAGTGAGCTGGAGGTTTGTCTGTGCAGCCCGTAAACCCAGCTGACTCACCATTGATGCTCCTTTCACTGACTGGAAGTCAGGAGGGCCGAGAACAGAGCACCCACACACGGCCTCTCCGCGTGGCGTGGGGTTCTCACCGCCCTGCTGATTCGCAAAAGGCAGGAAACAGAAGTTTCCAGACCAGTTAAGGGCTATTTGTAAAAATACCACGCCATCATGTCCATCTTACTCTGTTGGTCAAAACACTTAGATTTTAAGAAGTGAAATTACAAACTTTGGGTCTCAGTGATGGGAGAGTTGTGAGATCACATTACAGAAGGAAAGAGGAAAGGGGAAATGTTTCCACACCATGTTTAGAAAATAAAATGTACCACAATGTAATTATGTGACAGACATAAGGACATTTAATGCATGGACTCTAAAAATATTTGCATCAAAAACACAAGTCAGTTATGAATCCTAGTGAGGTCTACTGTTAATCATTGATTGTTTTTGGTTCATGACCACAATAGCTACCTGAATAGGGTGTCCTCATCTCTCAGGATGCAAGTGAAAAGTGGTCAACAAAATTAGTCTGACAAAGAGGTCCATTAAAAAAATATTAAGGGTTCAAATTACCCTTTACTTTAGAAACACACTTCTTGGGAATTTAAGTGCGTGCATTTGTGTCTGTGAATATATCCACTTACTTTCTATTTAATTGTCACATATTCACAGATTTAGCAGAGTGAGTGAAATAAGCAAATTGACTTTTGTTTTCTTGAAATTGTTATTTAAATTGTCAAAATTGTCAATTCATAAACTGTATAGACACAATTTACACTTAATATATAGATAACATTAATTAGACACCAGTTTTCCATAATTTCCCCTTATATCTTGGCCATCTAACAAGTGATATTTATAGATTTTTATTTATTTTGACAAATTACAAGCAACTTCAGCACTTCACTGTAGCTCTGTTTAACTTACTCTGTGTTATTAGGTTCAAAATGTTATAAGACATGTGATGTCTATATCAAAAGCTAGGTTTTAGCTTCTAGGAGAAAAGAACTAAATTTATAAGACCATGAAAATAATGGTTCTTTAATTAAATAAGGCATTGACATTAGGACAGTAAAAATGTTGCTTTTACAAATGTGTTTGCTTTATGTTTTCAAATGTAAAATTTAACATCGGATTTGGCTAGGACTATTGCTACAAATAGATCAGCTCTTTGTTGATGTGGCAAAGATTCCCTTTTGGGCAGCAACAAACTTAGTTTTGTTTCCCAAAATTCCAAGTGAGAACCAGAAAATTTAGAGAGAAATAAAACATACATGTTTTAAAGTAATAGAGAGCTACCCAGACCAGTGATGAAGTATGGTGTCAAAATAGACACAGAAAAACTTATACAGATAAAGCCAAATTTTGCTTTTTTCCTGGAGGTGACTGATAATATTGAATGTGGTGGCAGATAAAATGAGCAGCACATTCAGCAGGAATCTGGGGTTGGAGTCACAAAAATTAGAGTGTTGAGCCTCCAATGGCATGTAAGAAAAGACCCAGATAACAAAATTACAAACAAACAAACAAAAATGATCATTATATTCTAGGAAATAAAGATAAATTGGAAAATTTCAACAGAACAATGGTGATACTCAACAGAAAATGGGATGACTATAGAAAATAATAAAACATCTAGAATTAAAAATATAACTACAACTTGAAGACTCAAATAACAAGATAAAATTAAGATATTGAGAAAAATGTCAAAAGAAAACACTCTGTCCTCTAGTATTCTGGATTTTATTTTAATTTTATCTTCTCACATATTTTACTCCTTTATCTCTAGAGATGTTTAGTTTTATTTCTTTTCTTTTATTTTTTAATTATGGTTTGCATTCAATATTATTTTGTATTAGTTTCATGTATACAGTATAATGGTTAGACAATCTTATACATACTTTACAAAGTGGTTTCCCCTCCCCATACATAGTGATTACAATATTGTTAACTATATTACCTTTGTTGTACTTTACCTTCCTGGTTACTTTAGACATTTTAAATTTTATTTTGTTTCATCTTCACTGGGCCACAAGGTTCCCAGGCATTAGGTCAAGCACTATTATTAGTATGTCAATGAAGGTGTTAATAGATGATATTAATATGTGAATTGATTGAATAAAGCCAATTGTCTTTCCTAAGGTGGGCGGGCCCTGTAGGGGCCCTGGAGTGTGGGGGCCCCCAACGGTCTGTCCAGGGAAGGCAGTCTGGAACTGTGTGTATCCTTGAAGGTCAGTCCAGGCTGCCTGCCTGGACTGTGAGTCATCATCACATGACTATGAGTCATTGTACACATGCACTGTAGTCCTCAATTACGTAAGTTCTGGCATGGTCCCACTATTGTCTAAGCTTGTATAAAAACCCCTGTAACCTTCAGTGCCAGCAGTGCCAGTGATGCCAGCAATAAAGAGCCTGCTGCTAGCTTGCTTGTGGTGTAAAGCGCAGTCCTATGTTGGCTCCTCGTGCTTTCTTTTGCTTGGGTCTCCTACCACCTAAACCTACCCTAGTGGAATGGCTGGACTCTGACAGGCCCCATCCATTTAATTAAAGACCCGAATATAAGAAAAGGGTTGAATAAGACAGAACTCTTCTTTCCTGACTGTTAAACTGGAACGTTGATCTTCTACCCTCAGACTCAAACTGAATCATCAACTTTTCTTGAGTCTTGACTTGCTGGCCTTCAGACTAGAACTTACACCATCAGCTCTCTTAAGTCCTTCAGACAAGGACTGAAACTATACACTGATTAGCCTGAGTCTCCAGCTTGTTGAATGCAAACCTTGGGCCCTGTCAGCCTCTGTAATCACATGAGTCAATTCCTTACAGTATCTATCTATCTATCTATCTATCTATCTATGTATCTATCTATCTATGTATCTATCTATCTATCTATCTATCTATCTAACTATCTATCATCTACCTACCTATCATCTATCTATGCATTTCCGTGTGCACACACATACACTATTGATTCCTTTTCTCTGGAAAATCCTGACTATTACATCACTTTTCTGCATCTTTGTACTGTTCTCTGCTGAACAATTCCCAATGGCACATAAACAAGCTCCAGCATCTCTGCCCTTAATCTCAGTTTCTTCTGCTTATTGTTCATTGGTTGCTTACTCCTTGGTTTTACATTTTTTAGTACCTCTTTTCTCTTTATGATGGTGTGATGTTGGGCAGGTGAGGTGGGAGAAGGGGAGTTGGTGATGATCCAGTAATCCAAAGTTTTGAGTGAAGAGTCCAGGTAAAGGCTAAACATATCGCCTATTAAGTTCCTAAAATCTATCCCTCCCAATTTTTTTATATCTTTTGATCTATAAATTTGATAAACTGGCTTGAGCCCCAGGCAACCGCCTTCTCTTTTCTATCTTTATGAATTTGACTACTCTAAGGAACTCAAAAGCCTTGCCTTTTCTTGATCTTACAGATAATTTTTAAGAAAAAAATAATATTTAGTTTACCCTGATTATTTATTTTAAAGGAACTATTCTTTGTTTAGATAGGCTCATTTTCAAGCACCAATATTTTCTAAGCATGGATTTTAAAATGCCAGGATCATTGGACTTAGATCTGTCATGGTTGCAAGGCCAAAAAATAGTTATCAGTTCATGCACTAAGCTGTCAATACCATAGCCAAGTGTAAAGAATGTGTAAACATATTATCATTTGAATTTGAGCAAGCTGAAAATTTTATTTCCAGATGACATTTTCTTACCTTAATGCAGAGAGAGAGATATAGTTGAAATTCATGTTTGGAAGATGCCGCTGCTCCAAGTACCTCACTCTGCAGGTCAGTGGTACATGTCTGACTTCCAAACAAAAATGGGTGCGGTTTTTCTCCTGGAGAAGAGTAGTAGTCTTCCCATGTGTTCTGTTTTGCTACTCCTTGGGTAGCTGATAATGTTACTTTGAATGTTACCTATTAGCTCTCTCTTTTGCTCAAGAGTGAGGTTTTGTGTTGTTTGGTTGGTTGATTGCTTTGTTTGTTTTTGCTCATTTGTTTGTTTGTTTTGGTAGAAGTGTTAGCATGATGCAGTCAGGGGAGGGAAAATAATGATTAATTTGGTGCAAATTGAATAGCTTGGCTTATACTCAAGCTCATTTCTGTTTGTAAATGAATCTCAGGGACAGAGATGGTTTGTATCCATTTTGAGTTTTCTTACCATCCTTTTTGAGTTTTTTTGATATTTGATGCCTTACTCTTCCAACTCTCATTTCTTTTATCTGCAAAATGTAGCAGAATTATTTCCTTTTAATGTTAGGAATATAGGCTATGAGTATATAGAATATACAATATGCATTGATATCAAATCTAGTATACTCATATAATCTAGTATTTTAATATAGGATATTTAGCTCAGTAGAAGCCTGATAAAATATAGCTATAATAAATTTTAATGTATCCCTGTGCTTTTCAAAAATTTTCTCAGTAAATATCTTTTAAAGATTTTTTACAATTGTTGTTAAATAACATATAACATAAAATTTAGTATCTTAACCATTTTAAGGGTATAGTTCAGTGGTATTAAGTCCACTACATTGTCGTGCAACCTTTACCATCATCCAACTCTAGACCTCTTTTCATCTTGCAGAGCTGAGACTCTACCCATTGATCAATCGTGTCTCATTCCTCCCTCCTTTGAGCCCCTGGCAACCACCATTCTACTTTTTGTCTTTATAAACTTAGCTACTTTAAGCACCTCACATAAGTGGAATCATACAGCATTCCCATTTTTGTTCAATTGGCTAAGAATAACGTCCTCAAGTTTCATCCATGTTAAAGCTCATTTGAAAATCTACTGCCTCTTTTTGGCTGAATGACATTCTATTGTAGTCATACTCCATATTTTGTTTATTCATTCTTCCACTGATGGACACTTGGGTTGCCTCCACTTTTTGGCAATAGTTAAGTAGTGACAATGGCAATGAAGGTTGCAACAGAGGTTGCCACTTCCGTGTCTGCCCCTCTGTGCCTTTAGTCCCAATTGACAATTAGTGATCAGAGCACAGGCCCCTGATATCTGAAGGATGGTGTCCATATTGGCCATCCTGGTCCCTGCAAGCTACTTCAGAAACATGTACACAGGTGCCAGCCACAGGGCTGGGGTTAGGAGATTATTAACTGCTACTAAGCTAAGAGATGAAATTGACAAAAATTAACCACAATTTACCATCAACCAAGGCCTTCTCTTAGAAGTTGCAAGGCTTTGAATAGAATCCAGAGTTTCAAGAGTTATAACAATGTAATTGTTGTCTAGGTGGGGAGACAGATTCCTAGTGCTTCCTACTCTTCTGTCTTCTAGAAATCCTCTGTTCATTAAATATTTTGAAAAAAATGTACTTAACAAAAATGAACAAAACAATTTGCACGTTTTTGCATTTATTTACATGTTCGATTCATTTGTTCATGGATTGAATGTCATTTTATAGTCCTTCAAGATTCCAAGGGAAATAAATAATACAACCACCTGGCTTCTAAATGGTTGAAGTCTAATGGGAGACACAGGCATAAGTCAATGACTATAGTCCCAAGCAAATTGTGCTTTAACTGAACATTGCACAAACTTCAGGGTGTTGTGGCTTCTGCTTAGGTGAGAGAAAGTGGTTGTGAGAGAGCAAGAAATATTTCATTTAATCCTTCATGTGAGTAATTACCGATACCTGAATATCATTTCTGCACCCTCTCTGCCTTAGCTGCTACTCCACCTTTGAGGTTCTTAAAGAAGGCAGTTCTGTATCAAATATAAGAAATTGGATGAACCACTAGTTTTTATCTACAACCTCCCTTCGTATTCCCTTTTCCTCTGTCTTCCAATGGTTCACTGATTTCTTAAAGAGGCATACCTTCTCTTGAATCCCAGTGTTTCCATTTCCTCCTGAATTTGTTCATCAGTTTATTAATTTATTGAGTAAATCTTTTTTGAGCAACTACTGTGCTCTAGAGACAAAAGTAAGCAATTTGCTACTACCCGAGAAAAGAACAGCAAACAACACAGGTTAGTCTCTGCACTGTGGAACTTGTAGTCTAGTGAGGCATATAGACATTAAATAGGTAAAGTTAGTGGATGAAATAGTTTACTTTCTGTCTCTCACATGCACCATATGAAACATTTTTAAATATCATTTATTGGGTTTATATTCTAATGAACTCAAAAAAATAGGAAATTACAATCCTTTTTTGCAGTTCCATTTAATTTTGCTTCTTTTACCCCACAGACCCACGTAAATGGATATTTCTCTCATTCTCTTTTTTGCAGTCTCTATGTATAGTCTGAGATGGCTCCTTTTAAATTGAGAAGGCTCTTTGCAGCTCAGTTTGTTGTACTCTTCAGTCTTCCATGGGTGATGGACATGGCACCAGTTCCAAACTCTAATGATCTTACTCTGTTACTCTTTCATACCGTGTCCAGAATAATTCAGGCCTTCCATGGAGATGGCTTTGGAGAGCTTCTGGTATCTTTGTCTGACAATGAGCCACATCTGCTCTGCCTTTGTCCACTCACCAGGGACAGAAACAGAACATGGTGGGACATCATGTTCTGCATTATTTAACAATGTGCGAGGAGGACACCCCCAGAGAATAATGTAATTTTAAACTGGAAAAAAATGATTAAGAATCACGGGCATGAAAGAAACAGCAGCAAGCAGATGTTGTAAAACACCAGTAAGGAGGAAAGAAAGGCGACAGCTGAGAGTGAATTGATTTTCCTCCTAAGTCTTGCATTCTTACTCAATCATGCCAGATGGAGAAGCAATCAATAAGACATAAGGTCCTGTTGGTCTCACTGCCCTTCCCACAAGAGAACTGGCTGAAAATACTTTCCAAAAGCAATAGAATGATAAAAGCAAATGCACTGTTTCATTTATTAATCAAGATTCAATTTATCTTACTCATTTGAGAGAGCAAGCTGTGGTGGAAAAGAACAGTCTTCGGGTCGCAGAGACATGGCTTGAATCCTAATTCTTTTACTTGCTACCTGTATGACCTTGAGTGAGTTTCTTTTCCTTTCTGAGCCTTAGTATTCACACTTACAATAGATTAATAGCTATTATTTATTGAAACCTTAACTTGTACTGCTCATTAGGCTAATCACTTTATTTTACTGCTTCATTTAATCGGTCCAAAAAAAAAAAAAGCAAAAAAACCCTTCAGGTACATATTATTTGCTGATTTCTACAAGAGAAAAAAGCAGAAACTAATTTAAGGGGTTTCTTTAATTTATAAATGTTGTTAATCTAATGTAGAAATTAGGTGCATGAGTGATAGCATAAGGAGTACCTAGGTTCAAATCTCAGATCCATTAAATAAGCTTGGACATTTTTTTTAAAAAAATCTTTACTCAAGGACATGTTTACTGATTTTAGAGAGGGGACAATGGAGTGGGGGAGGGAGAGAAACATCCATGTGAGAGAGAAACTTAAGTGGTTGCCTCTCATAGGTGCCCGGACCAGGGACCAAACCCACAACCTAGGCATGTGACTCAAACAGGAATGAAACTTGTGACCATTCCATCCATGAAACAATGCTCCAACCAACTGAACCACATCAGCCAGGGTACTTGGACATCTTTTTAAACCTTCATGTGACAGTTTCTTCATGGATAAACATGAGTATTGAGTACAGCTGCATTATGTAAAGGCTATGGAGTTAGATGAGATAGTGTGTGTTTTTAGTATTCTTCCTGGAACATAGTAATTGTTCAATACAAATTAATTAATATTATGTATAATATAGAATATATCAAAACATTATTATTCCTACTGTTATAATTTTTTAATGCTAGACTACTCAGTGTCTAACTCATAGATGTAAATTTATGGCCTGTCTGACTCCAAAGCCTTCACTCTATTCATCAAGGACAGTGAATGCTCTTGTGATAGTCACTATAGTGCATGCAAATCACAGCTCACATTAAGTGTTACATGCTTTCTATTGTAATTCCTCCTAGACTCTTCTTTTTGTCTTCTATCAGGAAAATAAAACCTTGCATTTCAAAATGACCACACCTCTTTCTTTCAATTTTGCCTGAAAACATTTTCAGTTGTCATTGAATTCCTGAGATGGTTCTTTTTCAAACTATTTTGAGACTCCTTATCCTTGTTTTACCCTGTAAATATTGATGAAATTCAAGATACGTGGTTGGCCAAACTCTCTCCTTCTTCTTATTATGGTATACCAATTATATGCTAATTACACAGTCATATAAAAAAAATCCAGACTTACTAAGAAGAGACTTTCTTTGAAATGATATTACAAGAAGTGGAGGAAGTGCCTTTTTTGATAGGGCCATAGAGACTTTTGCAGTAGAGACAACACTGTGACCACAGGATATGCAAGTTTCAAGGGCTAGGAAAATGTGTTCTTTTATAGGAAGGAGCAAACGAGGGAAAGAGAACCAGGTGCAGTAAAGTGAGATGAGAGGGAGTGGCAAGAATAAACAACAGATTAGATAATGTTTTTTTCCTGAGGCCTCCCGGGGTCACCTTATTCTCAGAGAGGCTGTGAAAGATAGAGGCTGTTTGCTGGATCAGGCTGGCGGTGAGCCAGACACCTGGTACCAGGGACCAGAGAGAACCTTAACCAATGTTTGGTTAACATGTATTTTGTTCTGATTGATCACTAGAAACATCGGTTTTATCATTTATCAGGCAAAGGATGGAAATGTGGAGGACCTGTGTCTGGTCTGTGCCCTTCCTTCTTTTATCAGTAGCACCATCAAAAAATGACATGGTAATCTACGATAGAAATCTGGAGATAGAAAGGAAAAAACAGCAAGTGATTTTGTCAGATCCAGTTTTCTCTGTGTGTCACACACTTAACATGTATGAAATGAAGACCAACAGAAGACGGAACAAAAATCAAGCAAGGTATATTTGGAAATAAGTAAAAGACTACAATGTCATAATAGAAAGAAGCTTGTTAATGAACAAAATTATATGAGAAATGTTGAGCTAGATATTTTAATTTTCTAAAATCCTTTTATTTTACTCTTACTACAGATGAAATATACATCCTTATATAAAATATTTTAAAGCCTATATATTAATACAGATGTGTGATAAAGTTGGATCATACTATACTTGAACTTTGTAATTTCTATTTCTACACTTAAAAATATATAATGCTTATTTTCCAGTACCACAAAAAAATTTCCCATGGCATTATTTTTGCACTTTATGCTTTGTTGGAATACAACCTTTTAATCAATTAATATTATCTTTTATTAGATGTTCATGTCATTTCTAATTGTTTTACAAAAATATTTACATAAAAATATTTCTTCTTAAGGATAAATTTCTAGAAGTGCAGATGGGGAATCAAAAAGAATATGCCTTGACTGGTGTGGTTCAGTGGACTGGGCGTCATCCTACAAAAGGAATGGACATCATGTAGAGTAAATTATTTTATAAGAAGTGACTACCACCTTGCCCTGCCCAGTAAGAAAATAAAATTGTCAATTTCTGATACACTGTTAAAAAAGAAACCAGAGGCTCAAAATGGAGTTACTCAGAGTAAATCCATGTCATCTAGCTGAGATTTAATACCTAACCTAATTGCAGTTTCAGTCTCTCCCAGGAATGTAATCTTTTCTTTTTATTTTTTAATTAAATTTATTGTGGTGACATTGGTTAATAAAATTATATAGGTTTTAGGTATACAGTCCTATGATACATCATGTGCATATTGCACTGTGTGCCCAACACCCAAAGTCAAATCTTATAACCTTAATCAACCTATCTGGAATTTCTTGGTCAGCAGTAGTGAGGTAATTTGTCTGATAGACCCTTTGACTTTCCTCAGAGAAAAAGTGACTTTGCCTGAAACGACCCACTCTTTGATAAATAACTTCCTGTTGCCTTCCCTTTCTGCCTTTTCAAGCTTTTCCTTCAGAGCTTTCTGTTTGTTAGGGGTCTACTGCCTGATTCATGACTCATTGAATTCGATCAATTTAATCTTTAAATTTATTCAGTTGAGTTTTGTTTTTTAACAACACTGACCAATAATAAGCATTATATTTGTAAGTATATAATTTATTTTGTGATTAGTTTGCATTTACTTGACTACTAGTATGTTTGAACTTTTCCTTATATGTGTTTGACCATTCATGTTTCAGTGTTTGTACTTGACCCTTATTTTAAATTTGACACACACCAAATAAATGGGTACATGTGTGAAATACTTTCCTTCTGAATGTCAATTTAAAATCCTCAAACTAGAGGAATGGTCAGCTACATTTTATAACTTGAATTAGAAAGAAACGCACTACCTAAAAGGATATTTATTGAAATAATACCTACCATGTCAATAACATTACAATTCCTTGACAATTAAATTATTATGCTAATATCCAAAACAAATCTCCAAAGTAGAGATTCCCATTTTATAAAAAAGGAGAATTTAGGATTAAAGAATGCCAAGTCACTTTCCACAAGATAGATAGTATAATCACAAAATTAATTTTAGACTGTAATAAAAATAAAAAGCAAAACATCGTCTCCAATTCAATTGGTTGCCTTTTGTTTAGTTGATTGTTTCTTTGTCTGTGCCAGAAGCTTTTTAGTTTGATATAATCTCATTCATTTATTTTTGCTTTTACCTCCCTTGCCTTTGGGATCAAATTCATAAAATTCTTTCTATGACCAAGGTCCTTTACTTTAGTAGCTATGTTTTCTTCTAAGTAATTTATTATTTCAAGTTGTATATTTAGGTGTTTGATCCATTTTGAATTAATTTTTTTATATGGGGACAAACAGCAGTCTAGTTTCATTCACTTGCATGTGGCTTTCCAGTTTTCCCAGCACCGTTTAATAAAGAGGCTTTCTTTTCTCCATTGTATTTTTTGGCTCCTTTGTCAAAAATTATTTGCCAATATACTTGTAGGTTTATAGGTTTATTTCTGGGCTCTTAATTCTGTTCTCTTGGTCTGTGTGTCTGTTTTTCTGCCAATATTATTCCATTTTGATTGAAAACAACAGCTCTGACAAGTGGTTAATATCCAAAATATATAAAGAACTCATACAATTCAACAACAACAACAAAAACAATCCAATTAAAAAATGGGCGGAAGACCTAAACAGACAATTCTCCCAAAAAGATATACAAATGGCTCATGGATATAGGAAAAAGACTCAACTTCACTAGCTATTAAGGAAACAAAAAATGAAACTACAATGAGATACCATCTCATACCTGTTAGAATGACCATTATTAACAGCACAAGTACTTAGTGTTGGACAGGTTGTGGAGAAAAAGGAACACTTATTCACTGCTGGTGGGAATATAAAGGTACAGTCAATATGAGAAAGAGTAAGAAGGTCCTTGAAAATTAAGAACAGTTATCCTATGACCAAGTAAACTCTCTTCTCTGTATCTCTCCAAAAATTTGAAAACATTTATTTGCAAAAATATATGCACCCCTATGTTCATTGCAGCATTGTTATGGTGGCCAATACATGGAGATAATCCAACTGTCCCTCAATAGACAACTGGATAAAGGAGATGTGGTATACCTTCTTTACAGTGGGATCCTACTCAACCATAAGCAACAAATGAACCAACTAGACAAACAAACAAAAACCCATAAACATAGGCAACAGTATGATGGTTACCAGAAGGAAAGGGGGGTTGGAAGGGTAGTGAAGGGTAGTGAGGTTTGATTTCAGGTATTGGCACACAATGTAATATACAGATGATGTATCTTGAAATTATACACGTGACATATATAATTTCATTAACAAATGTCACTGCAATAAATTTAATAAAATAATTTTTTGAATAAACATTTATTTTAATAAAAATATATGCGTCCCAGGAGACACAAATACAGATAGCCACCTAAATTTTGTTCTGCCAAGATAAAGGGAGACCACTACTTATAATGAAAGTTTCCACCAATTTCCCAATTAGGTGCCTTTTATGTAAATGAGGTATCCAAATGTGTACAATTCTGACTGGTCTTAATCATGATGACCTGAATGATTGACATCATGTGCCCTAATTGGTCATTATGGAGCAGTTCTGATTGCACATGGCAGGTCTTCGTCCATTGGTTGAAAAAAAAATGCAACAAGAGGAACTCTCTTATAACAGTTGAGTCAGAAGAAGTAAATAATCAGGGCATATGATGAGAAGTCAAAAGTTCAGTCTGACATATTTTCCAGTATATACAATATGTGAGATGGCCATGTCAGCTAATGACCTCTAGACTCTTATTATTCATAAAATTTGGACCCTCAGTTTACCATGGAATGTCCATTTCAGAGATAAATCCCTTCAAGGTTTATATCAAGTGAATCTTTTTTCTCAGGGTCCACAATAAATAGATACATAGATAATATATGATAGATAGATAGATGATAGATAGATAGATATAGATAGATGATGATAGATAGATGATAGATAGATAGATAGATAGATAGATAGATGATAGATAGATAGATAGACAGATATAACATAGGTAATGGGGCTAGGATTTTCAACTTTGGAACAATCCTAAAATAGCATAATTTGACATCATACATACTTGGAAAATCTGGTTGTACTATGGTGCTTCTTAGCTTTTTTTCTTATAAAGTGGCATACCTCAGACTAGAAGATTTACAGTGCAGAGATGGGAAGAGTTGGGCAAATAGCTCGCAGGTAGGAGAATCATGATCAGAGGAAAAGGGTGCCACATGTGTTCCTAGTTTGTCTTAGAGTCATTGGAACCAGGAGGAAATTCTTTTTTCCCCTATTTTCAAGATGCTCAGATCTAAGCAATTAAACTAATGATGTAATCACTAGATCACTTTACTTTAGATATTGTACTTTACAACTGAAATAGAAATACTCCACATTTTTCATAACACCTTTACATAAATATTTGGGTTAGTGTCATGATAGTATATCCTTTATGTTGGCACCGCCCTAAGTAGTTAAGTGCCACTTTTTAGTGGTGACCATACTGTTTTTTGAAACATTTATAAAATAATCAGATTTCATAGGAAACATCTTTATTAGGATTATCAATGACCTGTGTACTGCTTTGAACATATCTCAAGGGTGTGTCATATGAGCCTTTGTGATTAGCTGTTTGGTTATAAACTGAGATAGCGTGATGACTCTTACAATTATTCATGATGCAAAAAAATATTTTTCTGATGAAGTGGGTGTACAAAATTAGGGAATATCTCAGTGTAAAAGCAGCTGTTGTTACGATGGTCCTTGCATTCCCTTTCTGGCTCCACAATTTTTCACTATGGGTAAGGAGAGACATATATTGCCTTCACATCCACCTTCAAACTATGAAATCAGATAGGTATCACCTCATGCCTGGAGGGAAAAGGTCAAACTATTTCCTGTAATTTAGAATGGGAAGGATGGGAAGGGGAGGGAAGGGAAGGGAAGGGAAGGGAAGGGAAGGGAAGGGAAGGGAAGGGAAAGGGTGAGGGAGGAAAAAAAGGAAGCGTAAATGGAAAGGGAAGGAAGGAAGGAAAGAAGGGAAGAAGGAAGGAAGGAAGAAAGGAAGGAAGGAAGGAAGGAAGGAAAAAAGGAAGGAAGGAAAAAAGGAAGGAAGGAAAGAAGGAAGGAAGGAAGGAAGGAAGGAAGGAAGGAAGGAAGGAAGGAAGGAAGGGAGAAGAAAGAAAAAAGAAAAGAAAGTGAGGAGGCTTTTCATCTATATACTTGACAGGTTAATTTGTCTCTGGCACACTGACTTAGGCAAGAGTCACCTTCTATGCTGCAGTGGAAGGAAGGACTGCTAATCATCATATCCTTTGAAACATAATTTAAGAATCCCTTGAGAGATCCCAAACCATTATCTGACTACACGCATAACTGTAATAAACGGCTATTTGTAAAAGACTTTGAAGATGAAAAGCACCTTAATGGAGTAACCCTCAATCATGCAGAGGCAGAAAATCTAAAGTAAATGGACATATTAGAACATAAATGGGTTATTTTAAACTATAGCAACAGAAATTTAAATGATTTTTTGTTTCTTGGAATTCTAGTTTATGTTTCAAAACTAAAAACAATATATTATATATTCAGAAAGAACTAAATTCATGCCCTAAGAGACATAATAAAAAAAGGCATAACTGGAAATTTGACTGTCCTCTCTCCTGGAATACATCTATTCTACGTAATAAAAGAAGAACTATGATTATAATTTGTAGGAGTAAATAAATATCACATTTTTTTTACCCCCTCAGGGAGAAGGAAGAGGGAAGGACATGTTTTTCAATCCCAAATCAAAGAGAGTGGAGGTTGTTAACGGGAGGGCTCACAGTCTAGGGACTGATTGCAAAAAGAAAAAAAAAGGAGAATTGGGCATCACACTCACATGCGATGATATTTAGAAGATATGTGTCACTGGAAGACACACATACACACACAAAGGCCATCTGTCTGTGATCACCAGGTTTGGTAAAATTACAAGAGATTTGCAAATATAAAGGCACATACACTTAGAGATTTAGGGGACCGTGTAACAACAAAATTGTTGCCTGTTTCCCTGCTGAGGTCTGAAGTCACAAGTATGACGAGAACAGACCACAGTAATAGGAAAAAGTGAGTAGACAACAAATAGTTAACATACTGCATTTTGAATTACTTTTCAGGGCAAATTTCTCCAAACTAACTGGCCCTGGTGTGTGTTTCTCATAAAACTTACCAGGAAAATGAGAATAGTTTCATTTTTATTTGAGGGTATACATTTTAAAATTATGCTTCAGGACACAGCCATGCTTTTTTTTTTTCTTTCATAATCCTTAATGTTATACCTAATCAATAATCTAAGCCTCAATTTATTACACCTGCCTGAGGAATTTGTTCTGAAAATTAGAATTGGTTCTATTTCCCCCTTTCCAGACCATGTGCACTCATTGTTTATAATTTTGTATAGATTAGTTACTAATAACTGAAAGGACACTATCACAATGTCTGTAGAGCTGTGTCACAGGCAGAATGGTCTTTTGTCAGCTTGAACGACTTTCTCATGATCACCAAGGAAAACTCTTGCTGCCATTGCTCACTGGTTGATGCAACGGCTACTAGAGGGCAGCCAGGGTGGTTCAGAAACTGGCTTGGTGATGTATCTAAAAGCCATGACGCCCTGTTGACTTCCTGCTGCTTTGTTGGTGCAAGTTTTTCGACTTCTATAGTATTGGAAAACTGTCATACATTTTCTCCTGTAATTAACAGGGAGCAAAGGTGGACCAATGAAATCAGATCCTCGTCAAACTACACACAACGTGCCAGTTCTGGCCTTGACTGCCGCCCCTGTGACAGCGATGGTATCTCAGTTGAGCATGGCAAAGATTCAGATTACCTTGTGAAGAAATATGAACAATAACTCTTTTAAGTGAGAAACAGTAGGTTTCTTGCTTACAGAGGCTAATTTCCTACTGTATATACGAAGGCATATGTGCCTTTTTAGGAGTTTTTCATGGTAAATACTAGGTTTCTTTGAGTTTATATCCATGTGCATGTGTGTATGTAAAATCCTTGAACAAGGCTTTGAAAATTGCAATAGCACCTCTAAATTTCCTGTGTAGTAGATGCAAGAACTTAAACTAACTCCATTAATGCATATCTCTTTCTTTAGGCAAAGTTCTAATGAGTTTGTAATTATAATGCATTAATCAGTTTCTGCACATGTTCTATAGTTTCTAATATATTTGAATGATATGGGAATAATGCGAGATTATGCTTTCTGTCACAGATTTCAGAGGCAAAATTCCGTGATGCTCTTTCAAAAGAGGTAAAAGCAGTATGTGTTAAATTAAAAAAAGATATGGTTTCATTTTGGACTTTGTTACAAACTAACCTCTTTGAACTTCAATTTAATGATTAATAATAGAAGAGACAATTGGTAGTCCCCACAAATTTGTTGTGAAAATTAAATTAAAATATCATATGCCATGCACTATATAAAATAGGTAATCAAATATGAAATTTATTAATATTATTCTTATTTTAGCTTTATTTTTACAGCACCTGGAATGAAGCAAGATAGTATGATTTCATTAAAATAATTTTTTAATGAATAATCTACCATCTTCTTTCTCTTACTTTACATGTTCAGGTAGATTAAATAGACTTCCTCTGGAAACATTGATTGAGAGTCTGTAATGCACAATACAATAATCCTAGATGCTGCAGCATTAAAAAAGAGAATAATAAATTGAACTGGATTTAAAAGATGTCAACATTCACTATGAAATATATCATGTGCCCATGTATATTTTTCATACAAAGTAAAACCAAAAATGCTATAGAAGGCCAAAAAGATAGAATATGGAATTATTAAAAAAAGTGAAAGGAGATTAATTTCAAACTGTAAAGCATATGGAAATTATAAAAGTCTCTCAGGAAAGAAAAATTAAGTGGCATCTCTTAATATGGCAAGTGCAGAGGCAGGAATAAGCAGGATACATAGAGGGAAGTCTAGGTGTAGAGGAGAAAAAAGGCTGAGGAAAAAGTTTGAATGTAAATAAGAAACAGCAAAATACCCAATTAGCCTGAAGGAGATACGTGGAATAGTAGTTAATAGGAACAAATATTGAAAGATAAACTGTAGGATAAATGCCAGTATAGTGTTTTTATTTGTTTGCTTCTAATCTTAGGCAAAAACAAGCAAACAAACACACATGAATAAAAGGTCTGTCCAGAAAGTATACAGCCATGTACTATGTAACACAGAGACATTTATTGAAAAGGATACAAGATACAAGAAACATTGTACACAGGACAATGGTGACTAAGCACCCTTCAAAGTAGGCACCTTGGGACCTCACACAGTTCTCCCTCTCGCCATCAGCTGCCCCATCATATTTTCCTGAATTTCATCCATGGTCTGAAATCTCTTCCCTTTCAAAGGTGATTTTAGTTTTGGGAAAAGTCAGAAGTCACAGGGCACCAAATCTGGGCTGTAGGGGAGGCTAAGTCACCTGAGTGATTTGATGTTTTGCCAAAAACTCTGCATGAGACATGGTGCATGAGCAGGCACATTGTTATGATGAAGCTGCCAATCACCAGTTGTCCATAACTGTAGTCTTCAAAATCATCCAAATAGTTTCTGCAGAGGAATGTTGAAGCTTAATGCAAAATTTCATGCAGTTTTGTTGCTCTACTGGCTCAGCCATTTTGAATGTGATGGCCACACAGTGCACATGCTCACTCAACTGTGTCTACCACCCCCACTGGCTGGTACAGTGAAGTCATCACTGTTTGAGCATGTGCATTCTGGTCCACTCTTTGGCTGCCATGTTACACCAATGTTGCATAAACTATTCTTGCTATATTAACAATGGCTTGATTTTTTCTGGGCAGACTGTGTGTATACACACACACACACACACACACAGTATGATGGCCAATTAAAGATACAATCAATGAGTGTAGAGAGGGTTGGTTCTCAGTCTACCATAAGTTTGTCATTGTCCTGAAGTGCCACCTGCAATTAGGTGTAAATGTCTAAGAACAAGAGTCTTAGAAGAGAGTAGGAAACCAGAAAGTACTTATTGCTTAACTACAGATCTTCACATTACACAGATCCTGTTGAACTTGATTAATATTATTACTAGTTTTGATCTTCAGGTTATGTCTGGAACCCAGGAAATGAACAGAAGTGATTCAAGGTTACCCCGTTCTAGTACTAGACCAAGTTGTTGAGTTCCTATTCTCAGACAGTTTGCTAGAGAGGAGCATTAGTGTTTTCTTCCATCACCTGTGGAAATCCTAGTGCCACATGGTTCATGTGCACTTGGTCTTCAACCACAGGTTTGTTGACTCCAGATCTTGATATTCTTAGGATTCCAGAGCAAGTCTTGAGTTTCTCTGTTTTCTACACACTAGTTATTTTCCAGGAGCCAGTTCGTTTTCTATTTTCTGAATTCTAAATCTCAGACTTCTGCCCCAGCATCTTCTTCAAGCCTGGGCAGTTTCACAGCATATTCCTGTATTTAACTTATCAAATGTTATTTCTTAACTTCAGTTTTATTTTTTGCTAATAGATTATATATCTGACAAACATGATGCAAGGGTTCATTCAAATACATTAATAAAAGCCTTCTAAAATGATAAACTAGCCATACTTTTCTGATATGATGCTGAGGCACTATTTCAGATTTTCTTGACATTGACTAATTTCATGCATCAAATTATGACATGCAGAAATATTTCTGGTGTGTAGAGAGCTCAGCGGGGAAAATCTAAGTAGTTTGGAAATCCAGTGCAGCTGTCACGCTGACACCTCCCCAGCTGTGAGTCAGGACCAGAAAGGTGGGGCAGAAACAGCTTCACTCCCTGGGAGCTCTGTTCCTTGGCAGCAATGAATTTGCGCAGTATCCTGGGGGCAAAGAAGAGGACACAGCGAGGTGGCGGCCTAATAATATTTCACTTAAGCCATTTGGTTGAAAAATGTGATATATAATGTTTGGGAAATATAGAGTAGCCAAGAGAGATGAGGGCTTCTTTATATTAAAAAGGAAAAGAATCTACTTTCAGCTGCCTTTCCTAGATCCACTTAAGTTATCTCCTATTACAAGAAAAGATTTCTCCTATTACAAGAAAAGATTATTTTATAGTAAAAATGTTACTCAATACTACTAATAATAATAATGCTAATAATAGCAGTGGAAGCGGGCATGTAATTTGTAATTAGAGGTTTGGTGCTCTTGGAAGAGAACATTTGCGCTTTGAAAAAAATATGAACTTTTGTGAGTTCCTACTTGCAGATTTTAGTTTTCTCCTCATCCTTATCCTAGGGTGGCCCTGATTTAGTGCTCTTTATTTTAATCAAACAACCCTTAATAGAACTGAGTTTACTCACCAGAAAATGCACTTCACCTTCCAGAGGACAATGGTCTAAGATTATATATTGCTGTTGTTAGCTATGGCACTTTAATTGACCATGATAGGATTCCCACTCCTCCCTTTCCCTCCCTCTTCCCTTCTTTTCCCTTCTCTTCCTCCCCCACCCACCCCAGGAAAGTCTCTTCAGAGAAAAGAATTCCAAATACATCAACTCTTTGAAAGTTTTCAGTCATTTTCAAAATAAATATACTTCCAGATTATTTTGATAATTTATCTTTGCATATTTCTAATAAAAACATCAATTACCCAAACATCCACTTTCAATATTTTCATAACCTAGGTTTCGAGGGATCATAGAGGAAGAACCCAGGATCACTTGGGGAGATAAATACTCTTTAGTTGACTGAGAAAAACCTAAAAATGTTATTACATGTGTCCATGCGACTTAAGAAACAGGAGAGGAACCCAGTAAGAATTGTGAGTGAGATATGAGTATGCACATGCATGTGTATGTGCTGTGTGAGGAGGCATGTGAGCATGTACATGTGGTTGGGTACATGCATGTGGAGGGGAGAGGGAACATGTGGGTATGTATGTGCTATATGCCTTTATTTGAGGAGGCAGGAAGTTTGAGGAAAACAAATTAGGCATCGAAAAGTAAATTCTCATTAAAACTACAGTCTTTGGTGGAATTCCAGGGTTATGCAATCTTGATAAAGTCACAAATATGAGGTCTCAATTTTACATTTAAAACAGGTGTCAGAAGTGTGCAGAGGTAAACTTGATAAGATTATATATGTGAGAGTGCTTTTTTATTTATAAAACATAAAAATGTTTTTCTATAATAATTATTTCTATCGCCCTAAAGTATATATTTCCTCTAATATGCAAATCAAATGCAATAAGACAAAACACCTTGAAAGCACAAACTTTGGAACCCTGGTAAACTTGGCCCTGTCCTAAACACTCCTTCACTTCCTGCTAAACAAACTTACCAACTCACCATAAACAACTTCACTTCAGGCTTACCAATTTCTGATTTAAGACTGAATGTATGATCTACATGTTGGACATATCTTTACAATTATGCAATAATAAGGTCTTAGAGGACAAGGATGTGTCCCAACCACAACTCCATCCTAACACAGGAACACTAACTTAGGAGTAAGCTGTGTGAAATTGAAACCTGTCCTATTATTAACTGTTATAAGCAGTACTTAATATTGCCTTGTCTCTTTTTTTGGTCTTTGTTTTGAAGTCTATTTTGTCTGATATAAGTATTGCTACCCTAGCTTTTTTTTTTTCCTGTCCGTTTGCTTGGAATACTTGTTTCTAACACTTTACTTTTAGTCTCTGTAGGTCTTTTGTTCTGAGGTGGGTCTCTTGTAGGCAGTATATGTGTGGGTCCTGTTTTCTTATCCATTCAGCTACTCTATGTCTTTTATTTGGAGCATTTAATGCATTTTACATTTAAAATTATTATTGAGAAGTACTAATTAATTTTTTCCCTTTTTACCCATGTTCCTCTCTTTCTCACTCTTTTTCTTCATTTTCTTAAAGTAGTCCCTTTAGCATATTTTGCAATGCTGGTTTGGTAGAGGTGTATTCTTTCAGCCTTCTTTTGTCTGGGAAGCTCCTTATTTCGCCTTCCATTTTAATGCAGAGTCTTGCTGGGTAGAGTAGCCTTGGTTGTAGGCCTTTGTTTTTCATTTCCCAAATATATCTTTCCATTCCCTTCTGTCTTGTAGTGTTTCTGTGGAGAAGTCAGCTGCCAGCCCCATTAGGGCCCCCTTGTATGTTACTTCCTGTTTCTCCCTTGCTGCCTTGAAGATTCTCTCTTTGTCCTTGATATCTGCCATTTTAATTATGATGTGTCTTGGAGTGGGTCTTCTTTGGTTCCTCTTGATAGGGACCCTCTGTGCTTCCTGGATTTTTGTGACTTTTTCTCTCCTCAAATTAGGGAAATTTTCCATTATTACTGTTTCAAACAGGTTTTCTACCCCCTGCTCCTCTTCTTCTCCTTCTGGTATTCCTATTATATGGATATTATTATGTCTCGTGTTGTCCTGAGTTTCCCTTAACCCCTCTTCATTCTTTTTGAGCCTTTTTTTCATTCTCTTGATCCTTCTGGGAGATTTTTTCTACCATGTCCTCCAACTCACTGATTCAACCCTCTGTTTCATCTAGCCTGCTTTTGATTGCTTCTACTGTGTTCTTTGCTTCAGAAATTATATTCTTCATTTCTTCTTGGCTCTTGTTGATAGTTTCTATGTCTTTCTTCATGTTGCTATAGTTTGCAGTAAGTTGCCCTTAGTTTTCCTGTAGCTTTTGGTAATTTTCTCTGAGCTCACTGAGCTAATTGAGTTTCCTTATAACCATTGTTTTGAACTCAGTATCTGATAGTTTACTTGCTTCTGTTCATTTAGTAGTTTTTCTGGGGATTCCTCCTTTCCTTTCAATTAGGGTTTGTTTCTTTGTCTTCCCATGATTTGGCTGCTGGAGGAAAACCACAAAGCCCAGGAAACAAACCCACAACTGCAAAAATAATGTGCCCCTTTGCTCCCACTCTCAACAGCAAATGAACCAGTATTAATAAGGTTGTAAAGGGATTAAGACTATGATAAGAAATTAGAGAAATAAACTATAGTATAAAAGCCAGTGACTTAATATGCACCAACTTGATGGACAAGAAATGAATGTTAAAAAGCTATGTATTCAAGAAAAGATTGCAAATCATGGAGAAGACCACAATGGATTTTGTCTCAGTAGCTTCTAGTATTTATCACTGTTTTTTCTTTCCAGGTCTTCCTCTGGTGATGTTTTGACCACATCTGACCTTAGGCAGCCTGTTCCAGACTTCCAGGGATCTACTGTCTGTGGCTGTCTCCTTTAGTTGTTAATCTAGTCACTGTGCACTCAGCAGTCAGGCTTGATCACCATAAGGTGGAGCAGAATCCCTCCTGAGGTCAGGCCTAGTGTTTCCCTTCAGGCTGCTCCTGCTTGGAGGGGAGTCATCTGTGTGAGCTCAATGGCTACTGCCTTATGGGGGATGATTCAGCACCAGGATCCCGGGGGCTACTCTCTCATTTCTCTCCCCAAAGCATCTGTGCCCATCTCTCCTCAGGCATCTCTAGCCCACTCTGCCTCCACATTTGCCGGAGTCCAGGGTAAGTGGCTGCAAATGAAAATTTATGTGTTGGCCCTTTAAGCGGATGTTTCAGTCTCCAGCCGCCTGTCTCTGGCAGAGAGCAACCGTACTGCTTTTCACAGCTAGCTGTTATCTGTGTGCTCTTTGGGCTCTGGTGCTGTAGGCTGGGGATCCCCTCTTATGGTTTAGACCCTGTTCTTCTCAGGGGGGTACAACAGGCTGCTTAAATATCCCTCTGGCACTGCCGCCTAAGGGTGCCCAGCCAGCCTTCTCGCATCCCTGCCACATTCCTTACCAGTCAGGTTGTGCTGAACTGATTCTTCTGTCTGTCCAAGGTTATAAGGCTTCTCTCTCGCTATTGTTCAGTTGTTTGTTCTGGGTGTTTTCTCCACAATTTAGTTGTAATTCCAGATTGGTCCTGGGAGGAGGTCAGTGTGACTTCCATTCACTCCTCTGCCATCTTGATCCTCCTAAACCTCTAGATTTTAAATCTATAAGAAATTGATGTAGAAATTAGGAGGGCAGCCAGAACTTAATATGGTGCTGAACATAAGAGAGCTCAAGGAAAACAGGATAAGTTGTTATTAAAACAAATGAAATATCCCAAATAGTATTTATGGAGTCAGTAATGATTGTTTAATGACCTCCAGGAAACCAATCTGAAACAGAAAAAGGAACTAATCAAGTGTGGCATTACATACCAAAAGACTAGCTAAGACATCTTACCGTCTCCTTTCTTAAGAAGAGTCTCAGTAATTTAACATGCCAGAGAGATTTTAATGATACACTATGGCAGTTTTAATTAATTTTTTTTCATCCATATGCAAGCACTCAATGAAAAGTTAACCTCTTCTCCATATGCTCTAAAATTTGCTGGTTACATTTCAATATAATACATGGTTGCAATGGTAGAATGTTAGGAGTGGGTTTTGCTTTGTTGTTTTAATACATCAGATCAAGATAATACAGTATTTTTTTGGAGCCTGACTTCCTTAACAGGATGGGGAAGGACACAATATCTACTGGGTCACTGGGTGTCAATCACAGGTTATTTTGCCTCTTCCTCTATGCATATTTGTCAATTCCAGAGGTATTTTTGGTGTCACAACTAGGACCATGCTGCTGACATCTAGTGGGTACAGGGGAAGGAAGCTATTAAGTATCTTACAATGCAAATTACAGCCTCCCACAACAATGAGCTATCAGAAACAAAATGTTAACAGGACTGAAATTGAAAAACTTTGTATCAGGTGAAAGATAAGTACTGCTTCAACTATACGAAACATTAGCTTTATACTGAATAAATCCCATTTTCTTCTGATTGTATACAAATGACACCTACTTTTTTTGAAATTACTGTTTCAAAATAAATGGAATAATCTAGTTAAGTTGAATACTACTCTGTAATTGGGCAAGGCAGAGTCAGACAGGAAAAAAGGAAGCCTTATGACTGTACCTCTATGAAAGCATTGCTCTGTATTAAAATTGAGCAAAAGGAAATAGAATGCATTGTCTTGTGAGTTGATAAAGAACTGAACATTTTTAAATGATCATAAAGAAGACAGGAATTCAGGTTGAGAATGACCAACAATGAGTGTATTAGAACCAAAAGATTTAAGGAGGAATAGAAATTTTGGCCTAATTTTTATTCAGCAAACAGTTTTCTGTTTTGTTTTCTGGGTTTTTTTTTTTTACATTAAATACTTAGGGGTTATCAGCCTACTATACATAGAGTAGCAGTATGAGGAGTTTCAGCTGAAGAGGGTCAGTAAGAAAGGCGTATATCTCTTTTCTAATAACCAGTGTTTTTGTTCTCAGTATACCTATTAATAAAAAGTACATGAATCAAAGCTGAGAGGTGATATGAAAACTTTCTGTGAAGTAAACGAGGATTTAACAAAAATGAACAGATATCTCCTTGAAAAAAAAATCTTGAAAATATTAGATCTAGTATTTTTATATCTGAAAATATTTAGGCAAAAACAAATAAAATACTATTATTCTCAGATAATTATCTATTAAGACAAGTAGAAAAAAGTCTATGACTTGAAAATTAGGTGATCTGAGAAAGAATGCAGAAAGCCTGAGCTATGTACAGCCCCTCTTTTTTCTTGGATAGGGAAAATTCCCTTCAGTTTTTTATTTGCAAAGCAAACAGGGATAGATGTGTCCCTTGTGGGGGGTGTGTGTGTGTGTGTGTGTGTGTGTGTGTGTGTGTATTGGAGGCAGGGACTAGGTTTAGAGAATAGTTTCCACCTTGATTAGTTATTTTTTCCAATTTCAATTGCTATTTCTTTATTTATTTTGGCTTTTGGACATGAAATGTCAGAAGACTTTTATAATGGCTTACAATAGTATATTATTGAAATTAACTTTAAGACCTCAATCTATGTTCAACTATCTCTCCAACTTTAGTTATTTATTTGATCCCCAAGTACCAAATATGTTCCTCTGGATAGGTGTTAATAACATAACATCAGCTATATCAATATTGCCTTTCTCTGTGCATAAACACATTTGGATTTTTTAAATCAAACTCAAGGGAGAGTTTAAGTTTAAAATAATAAATTTTATTTACCTTGAAATACAAAAAAAGTACAAAAATGAATATTAAATATTTATTTTTCTTTTTCAACCAGTTTGGTATAGTCTGAACTCAGACACTCAGAGAGAGAGTTCCCTAAAGTTACCTTTCACAAGAATGAGTGCAGTTATTTACCATCTCTGAAATTGAATAAATTGCATAATTAACACAGTATTAAGTTTCCGCAAATGACAGACCTTAAAGAGTCACCTCAAGAAAAATGTTTTTTGAAGCTAGTTTAGTCTAATCGTATCTATGTTGTTATAATCAAAGTCCACAAGACAGTCTCCATGATGACTGAGAAAAAAATAAACTAAGAACTTTTCTTTTGTTTGGACTTGCCAGAATATGTGTTTATGCCAGCTTTCCAAAGTGTGTAACCTATACAATTGTAATAAATTAAGAATAGTTATTCATTAAGAAGTTAAGCATTGCATTAAGAATGAACTATGCTTTTTGAGGAATAAAATATTTCTGTGAGGTGATCGATGCTGATGTTTGACATTTACTTTTGCTTTTCCTTTCTGGACACATGTTAAGATCAAACTTCCTAGCACCATGGACAATGATGGCTAATAATTCTTGAATGGAAGTAACATACATGTCTTCTGGAACCTTTATTTCAGTATACAATTGCCCAGAGCTCTATTTTTCTCTGCCAAGGTCATTGGTAATAGTCCAGGTAGCACCTAATCCATCAGCCTGAGCTCCAGAATAAGAATAATGAATAAAGAAACTCATTTTGAAAGCTAAAACTATGCTCTGCATGTTATGAAGCATCAAATCATTTAGTAAAACAATTGTGTGTGCTTATTTGGAAGGGCAATAAGGTCCTGTGGTGAATAGAATAATAGATCCCTAAATATACCCATGTTCTAATTCCTGGTAACCATGAATATATTACCTTGCATGGCAAAAAAAGAAATATTTCACAGTTTTCATCAAGTTAAGGGCCATGAGATGGAGAGATCATTTGGGTAATCTTAATGTAATCAAAAAAGTCCTTACTTATAGAAGGTTCAGAATTAGAGAGGAAATATAATGAGGATACAGAGGTTAGGGCAATGTTCCTGGAACATGGAGGTAGGCACTATGAGACAAGGGATTCAGATAATCTCTGGAAACTGGAAAAAGGCAAGGCGATGGAATCTTTCCTACTGCCTCCAGAGCAAGACAGCTCTGATTTTATCCCCCTATAACCAATTTTGAATTTCTGACCTCCAGAAGTATATGGTAATACATTTGTGTAATCTAGTATTTAACTGATTTTTTTCTTCCTGAATAAGATTCTAAGAGTGATGGCACATGGTCCACAGATGTGAATCCAAAAGTACTTTTCAAGACCATGATGTAAATAAGTTAAGGAAAGCAGGTAAAGATTAAAAGAAAAAAAATCAAAGCTCACAGAAAATAAAATTTTTTTGTTGAACATTATAGAAAAAACTGTTGGGATAAGTGAGAATTATGGTGTCCAGTTGACTTTTTTTTGTTTTGTTTTGTTTTTCTTTTTTTGGCTTAACATATGCTATGGTTTGAATGTGTCTCCCCAAAATCCGTATGTTGGAAAACCTAATCCAATGTGATAGCATTGGTAGTTGGTGCCTTTGGGAGTTGCTCAAATTATGAGGGTGGAACCCTCATGATTGAGATTAGTGCTTTTTTAAAGGAATTAGCAAAAAAAACATATATGCATAACCCAGAGACACAGAAAACAGTGCAGTGATGGCCAGAGGGAAGGGAGGTGGGCACTGGGTGGAGGTGAGAAAGGAGGGACATAATGGGGACATCTTTAAAAGTGTAAACAATAAAAATAAAGAAAAAAATGAGACTCCAGGAAGCTCCCTAGCTCTTCTGCCATGTGAAATACAGCAAGAAGGCACATTGTGAACCAGAAAACAGTCCCTCACTAGATACCATATCTGCTGGCACCTTGATGTTGGATTTCCAGCCTCTAGAACTGTGAGAAATAAATCTCTGTCGTTTATTAGCTACTTTGTAGTATTTTGTTATATTATCCAAATGAGTTAAGATAGCATACATTAAGGACAAAATTCAAACTGTTGAGTATTCAAGCTCTTCTGATTTTCTGATTTTGCTTTATTAATGGTGGATAATGGTGTCACTGAGCACCAGGGAGAGTTGAGAGGCCATCATGGTGCTTTAGTTTGCATAATGTTAGGGATTATCCTGAGTACAAGTCTCAAAATCAGCGATTATCTGTGCTAGACATTTTTAATTTGATGGAAAGGCCACTATTAGTTTTTGGAAGGATTATTTCTCATGGTGCAGTTATGACCTATGGCAGGGTAGATAAAGGTTTTAATGGAGATGACTTTATTTATTTATTTTTAAAATTTTCTTTTTAGTATGGGAAATGTGCAGCTGCATCTATAATCCAATGTCATTTGGAATTGGAATGTTTCTCATAAACAACTTCCTTTACTTTACTTTTTAAATCTTATTTACTATTTATATGTCAGCTTAAAATTAACCTCCTGAAAAAAGCTTCTATAACATCTCTGAAAGTGGTCAGGAACTGAGCTGTATAATTAAGACCCACTTATTATTTCTGTATGTGTGTGTGAACATAAGAATGTTCTGTTTTTACTGACTGTGATTATTTATGGAAGAACCATCTCCTTCATTTTCAGCCATCATAGACTATAAGTGTGTATATCCCCTCCCCATACTAACATACCAGAGGTGAACTCATGAACCAGATCATAACCATCAGAACATTATATTCTCCTAGCAATAGCTAGTGGTTAAGAGGTGAAAGTGTGTCTCAAGGTAGAAAAAAATAGTAATAATAAATAATACCTTGTGATACATTCTAGAATGATGATGAAGAAGCCAACAGAGATTATGAGCTATGTGAATAATGTAGGCTTAGGTATGAAGTAATGCTCTGGTCATTCTTTCAACATTCTGTAGAGGAAAAATAAAAGCAAGAGAATGGAGACAAAAGATAAGCTCTGGAAGTTCTATTTATGTATCTGGATCTGGATCTAAACCATGCCTAAAAATTGAGAGACCAGCATTTTCCAGGAAAGGGAATAACTCACTTCCTACTTTTTCATTTTAAATAAATTGAGTTATATTTCTGTTATTTGCTATCAAAATAATACTAATATACTATCTTGGTATCCTCAGCACATAAGTATATGTGGAGCACTTAGGAACAATTTATTACATGTTATTCAGTGAGTCCCTTAGTTAGCATGGGCTGCCCTAACAGAGTACCATAGACTGGGTTGTTTGAAGAGCATACATTTATTTCTCAGGCTCCTGGAGGCTGGCAGTCTGAATCCAGGGTGTCAGCACTGCTGGGGTTTGGTGGCTTATAGATGGCCACCTTCTCATTGTGTCCTCAAATGATGCAGAGAGAGAGAGAGCAATCTCTCTCATGCCTCTTCTTATAAAAGCAACAATCCTGTCATGAGGGACTAACCCTCATGACCTCATCTAAGCCTAATTATTTCTCAAACTGTTGTCTCCAAATACCATCACATTCGAGGTTAGGGATTCAATATACAAATCTTGGAGGGACACATTTAGGCCCATAGAAGTAAGAAACTGATTATGTAAGTAAATCGGAAGATTTATATTTGTAGTAGTTGTTTGAGATTAAAAACTGTTATGCTGCCCAAATTTTGAAATACATATTATACTGATGATTGCTTATATCCTACACTTCACTTAAAAACACAAATATTAGATCATAACTGGAGGATGGAGTCTAATTAATGGTTTGAGGTTTAAATTGTAGGTTAAATTATTAAACATGAATACCTAACTTATGGTATTTATCAGATTTTTTTGCATAGATTAATTAATAGTTTCCAAATTCCATAATTGGAAAATATTAATATATTGTATCTCATTTCTATCAAGTAGATAAAGAAATTTCTTTAAGAATGCTTTCTTGAACATAAACATAAAATATAATAGTTGAATGCTACTATGCTGGTACCATATACTGAAATCATAATGCTTAATGGCTTATATTAAAGAAATTTGTGTGGATGAAAGAACTACATGAAGAACAATACTCTAAAGAATGCCTGACTTTATCATTACTTGCAGAAAATGAGAAAAGTATTTGTAGAAACAAATATGAGAGAGAGAAGGATGTAGATTCCTGGTGGAATTTATGATTACTGCAAACTCCTCATGGTTCTGTAATATTAGCAAAGAGTAGAGCAACTTCACAGTTACATAAGATTGTCAGTCAATGCAATCTTTACTGTGATGTAGAAAAGAAAAAGATTTATTTTAAATGTTTCTGCCTTCTGAGCCTGTATAGAAAACAAGTGAAAACACATATATTTTTCTACTCCTTGGTTTATTTCTAGTTCTATTCAACTAAAATAGTTCTCATAGCAGATAGAACTATGAAGGAGATTTTATGTAGGCTAATATGTTTCCTCGGTAAACTGACCAAAATATTAGAGAAGCAAATCTCCAAGTAGATCTTAATTCATCTTCCACTTTCAAGAGAGTCTTCACTGTAGAACAGAGCCTGCAGTTACAGAGCATCAGGTGTATTTTTTATTATTCTCATCTGAGGTTAAGAATGCTGAAGAGTTTTGACTAGAAAAAGCTATGTTCTTCCCTGGCCCAGCAAACGTACTTTCACATTGTTTCTACATGTGCCTTTTGGTAGATTATTTTGGTAGAGTTTCTAGGTCCTCAAACAAAATGAACTGGTCTGCATAAAATTGAAAGCTTGATTTAGCTTTATCAACCCTCACAAGAATAAATATAAGCAACCATACTCAGATAAAGCTGAATCACTCACACTATCATTCAAGCTGGTTTCCATTGTGTGATCAGTAGAATACTAATCCAGTTCTTATTTTTTAGAAAATGTTATTTATTGTATTAGCAATTAAGCTGAATGGATTTTGAAGTCCCATGGAATTAGAATCTGGTTTTAGCATTAAATACCAGCTATATAATCTTAGAAATATCTCTTTGAGGTTTAATTTCCATACATATGTGATGAGTGTATTCATTATTACCACATTTAAACTTCCATTGCTTGCATTATGGAACATTGTGTATCCAGAATAATCATACAAAATAAAGCACTACATAATATAAAAAAAATGTATTACTATGCAATATTTTTCATCTCAAAAACTAAATATCCCAAATGTTAATCAGTGGTGGTTTGGTTGACTAAGTTATGGCAAAATCATATCAAAAAGTAGTAGATATCTGAAAAAAATGAGTCATATCTTTATATATTACAGTGAAATATATTCAGATTATACTATTAGCTTAAAAACTAAGTGTGTAAAATATGTATGGAAGGCTAAAATTTATCAAAAAGAGAAGTAATTTTATATTTAAATGTGTTAAAAATTCAAAAGAAGATTACACATAAAACAAAATGAATATTACCAATAGGAAAAAGCATTTTCAGGATAGATAAAGAGAACATATTTAGAAGCTAAGTTTATTAGAATATGCCTTTTTTTCTTAGATTCTTCTCTTTATAACCATATAAATAATTTATAAAATTTTAGAACAAAATTAAATTCAAAACAGTGATATCTAAAAACAATGAATGATTTGATGGTAATGGGTATTGCTAGTTTCTACATGATTTATGGTTTCCTTGGAGTAATGGCTGATTCTTGGTTGGAGAAGAAAACACAGGAAATGAGCTGAGAACATCTTGTAGTAACAGAAAGAAAGGAAACTATTAAAGACTGTGAGGATCAAGTTGAAGACTCAGAAGCCACCTTAAAGAAATGACTACTATCCCTGACTGGTGTGGCTCAGTGGATTGGCCATTGTTCTGAAAACCAAAAGATTGCCAGTTTGATTTCCAGTCAGGGTACATGCCTGGGTGGTGGATCAGTTTCTTAGTTGGGGGCCTACGAGAGGCAATTTATCAATGTTTCTTTCTCTCATCCTCCTTCCCTTCTCCTCTTTCTAAAACAAAACAAACAAAAAAAAATTACTACTAGCCAACTATGAAATATAAAGACATCAGTAAATAAAATACCAGCAATTAATACAATCACACAAATTATGTTTACATACATAGATTTACAGTGACAATGATAACTGCAATACAATTACACAAACCAATGTGAGATGCTAATGAATCAACTCACCATTTTAAAAATGTCAAGTGAAGATAAAGAACTAAGCATTCATGATGTATTTTCTGTACAACTCAAAAGCATCCCCAAACCAGCTTTGAATCTTGTGAGCTCCTGTTGAATAGAGGAGATTTGAGTTTCTATGTTGCTGGCAAGATATTGTACAAAGAATAAGAAATGAATGCTCATAACTGGCCAACGAAGGAATTCTAAAGCTGAGGGAATATAACACCCCCTGAGAACTCATACCAGCAAGCCAGCCGAATGGCAAATTTGTAGTAAAAGTTTTATGCTCTCCATGTCACTGGACAAACTTTTCTTAAAAATAAAATATGGCCCTAGGGGAGCAAGAGATGTTGGGGAATAAAATCTCCAAAGGATCTGCTTTCTAATCAGGCCATAAATTACACACACAAATAAATTTCTAATAAAAATTAATGAGCACTTTGTAGTCAACAAATGAAAAATAAAAGAGGAAACATGCACTAAATTGATAGCCAAATGAAATAGACAAATCAGATATGTAATACTTGAGATATTAAACTTTTCTATCAAATCATGCAAGATCAGTAATCTCACATGCAAGATTAGTAAACTCACATGTAACTGAAAGAATTAAGCACTGTCCATAAAACTTTACTGGGAAAAGGTACCTGCAAATGTCAACTTGATCTTTCTGGGACTCTGTCCTACGCAATATTTAACCTTTCCTGATTTTAATCCATGTCCTTTCACTGTAATAAACTATAAGTGAGTATAGCAGCTTTTCTGAGTTCTTCCAGAAATCATTGAACCTAAATATGGTGTTGGGGACCACCTACACAGTGACTTCGGTAAGAAAACATAAAAGTAATGTGAAGAGAAAAGGGAGTGGCTAAACAGTGATCTACAATTTTCCTAAATAAGGAAGTTACCAAGCTGACCTGTGGGAACTGAGATTGATTTATTGTTCCCCACTCAAATCACATAAGTCAGATAGGAAATAAGGATAATTACATAGACAGTATAAGTCAGGTAGATCAAGGGTCAGGTGAGAATAAAAGTAGCATTGACAGAGTTCACTACATCCTTGTTTCTGCAATAGTGGCTTAGATTAATTAGACACATCTTTATCCCCACTAGGATGTCTTCTAATCTGGAAGACCAAAAATAAAGTTAATGAAAAAATAAATAAATACAATGAGATCATCAATGTTGGTTGGCACTAAGTAAGTTCCACAGAAGATTTTAGGAAGGAGACTGTGGGGTTACTGTATCCATCTTTAGCACTTGCTTACCGACTTCTGGGCTCAAAAGCATGGCTTTAGATCCACACTAAGCCTTCGGTCCATATCTTTTTTCCACGAATTCCATGAACAGCTATGTGAGCTTTCTACAAATTTTTTCAGTCTGTATTTAGTTTCAATTTGCCTATACTTAAACTGGAGATAATAATATTATGTCATAGTACATTATGATTCTAAGATATAATGTTATATAATATTCATATGGGATTTTGGTAAATATCAAATGAGAATGAGTATAAATAATTTAGCATAGTGACCAAACAGAGGCACATGCAGATTATGTAATTTAATATTCCTCTATCTGTTATAAAGTTGGTGATAGTCAGTAGTAGCTGCAGCAGCAGTTATATGAGTGCTTTGTAATTACTAAGTCATCACAAGCCTCTGAAGCATTTTACAGTACAGTGTTCATATGATAAAAGTTCACAGATCTCCCATGCTAGCTAGCAGGTCACTTACTATCATGGTTCTATCAGTACTGAGAATATAGGCATCTTATATTGTGTAGTAGTTAACTGATGACATTGCAATTTAGTTACAGACATAGGCAGGGAAATACAACGAACCCAGTCACACTTCATTCACAGATTTGAAGTTCTGAGTTCAGGGTAGAAAGTAAAGTTCAGGACATACCAGTAACAAAACAAATTCCAAAGAAAGTGGAAGGTTAGTCTACTCAGGACATCTGAAACCTACTACTAATGAAGGAGTAATGTCTTCACCCCTAAATGAGTTGGACTGAGAAAGTGTCACTCCAGTTAGAGAACTGGAGACGCAGTCCTCTCCAGGGTCCAGAATTGAACAAGGTCAGGGACAGAAACAAGTTTAATCTGACTGATACATCAGTTCTGCAAAAGTTGTTGACCTGTTTCTGGGGTTAGCAGAAACTTCCACTGACTTAATCAATCCAAATGGAAAACTAACCCTCCTAATTCATTAAACTTTAAACCACAAGTGTATTTATTCTTGTTTTGTTATAATTACTTTTGACAGAACCATGGACAAAATAAAAGATTAAAAACTAAGAAATACTAAGTATCAAGAACACCTGCCCTGATCTAGCCAGTGGTGATTTAGTTCATGTATTTTCTAAATTATTCAAAAAGAACGATACTAGAATAAATCTTTAAAATGCACTAATGTGAAGGAGAAGAACCAGTTTAGGCTGCTGGTAAACAGAAATATTAAGCTAATGGTGTGTAAATGCTTCCAGAATCCTCCATAAATGGGTGAACACCCAGAGTGAACAGGAGGAAAACCAGCCTTAAAAACCAAATACACCCTTATCTTTATGATTTGGGGACTTCTACTCAGGGAACATGTTCTAAGTTTACCCTAATTTACTTTTAAATTTAATTTAGTTTTTAACACTTAAGAGAATTTTAAATCTCTTACTGTTTGAAGATTTCTAATAATACAGAAATCTTGTTAGAGTGGGGAATGGGATAGCAATTAAGCTTTCACTGAGTAAAATTTGAGCAGTGATTAATTTTTCAACAGCAACTATGAATGAAAAGCTGGCTGCAGGAGTAATGAATATGTTCTGGAAGAATACTTGGGAAAAGAGAAAGGAGTAAAGGTGAATTGAAATAGAAGTTTGGGAAATTAATAGTAGTAATCTTTATCTGTTGCAAAATGTTTCCTAAAACAAGTTAAATCAATTAAAACATCAAATAATTACATTGTACACCTTACACTTACACAATATCATGTCAATTACATCTCAGTAAAGCTGGAAAAGATTAATTGAAAAAGAGAACTTTAAACCATTGTAAGTGGGTGTAGACTGCTATACTACAAATGAGCATATAAACCACAGTTGCTTGGATTGAGGTATTGTGATTGGGCAAAAAAAATAAGGTCTCTCAGATTATTCAGTGAGTTTGATGGCAATTACTATGAAGCTGAAAATGCCCTCCACAGAAAGACAGGCTCTGGAAAATGTAAATAACTAATATTGTGATACTGATAGTTCAGTTACCAGCTCAAAATTATCAAGAATGATTATGATGATTGATGATGTTGATATGGATATTTTTTCAATGGCCAATATTAGTGTCATATAAGGAAACATAAATATGTGTTAATAATAAATATATATTATATTTACATATGCTGAGTTTAATAAGAGAAGTAACTATTAAAGAAGTTTGGAGAATATTGAATCTGAGAGGCATACAGAAATCTAATTTTATATCAATTTTGTAGGGACTAATCTTTACTTTGCAAAAGGCACTCCTCAACCCATTCCTAAGGCAAAGAATTTGTATCCTAAGATATCCAAGCATTTTTTGTCTCTATTATTCCTGCATGGATTAGTTTCCAAATTTGTGGAGCCACGTAGAGAGAAAGATTATTTTACAGAGAATGTTTTGTGTGTGTGCACTCCCACATGGCCCTTGAGATGTTAATCTCATCTAAACAACAAAAAAAATGTTTAATTCCATATATTGAAGGAAAGACATTTTAAAATCCTTTAACATTAAGATAATTGACTCAGAAAAAAATAGTTAGGGCAGGATCTGCAAAAAAGGAGCTAACTCTGATCCTTGAATCCCTGACAATCATTCTCTTATACAGCCATGCTTATAGTTTATGCTGTAATCAGGACAAAGGAGTAATAAATCCAGAAAAGCAAAGAAGTTTTCTAATTTGTCCCAATAATTTTTTACACTGATATATTAGGTTAGGTATGTTAAAGTGCTGGTTAAAACCATGAAATCTGGGGTTAGATTGCTTTTGTTCAAATCTGAGCTCTGCAAATTATGAAACTAGGTTAGTTACTTAACCTGTTAATTGCTCAGTTCCTCATCCTTAAATGAAGTATACTCTATTCAACCCAGAATCCCATTCCTAGATAATATATCAAGAGAAATAAAAACATGTCTCAATAAATACATATCCAAACAAATATTTCTAACACAAATACTTAGTGTGGCTTTATTTGTTATCACCAAAAATCAACCCAAATGTCTACTAACTTGTGAATAGACAAGCTAGGTACTCCATATAATGTAATGCTACACAATAATAAAAAAGAATGAATTACTGATACACACATGGATATTTGCAACAGCACAGATGAATCTCTAATGCATTATGTAAAGTGAAGAAAACCAAAAATAAAAGGCTGTATATTATATAATTCAATTTGTATGGTAATATGGAAAGGCAAAAGCATGAAGACACAATTCAACTCAGTAGTTATCATGAGCTGTGGATGAGAAGAGAGTATTGACTCCAAAGAGTATGAGGGAACTTTTGGAAATAATGAAACCTTGGAAAGGTGGGTGATTATATCACTTCGTATATTTATCAAAGCTCAAAGAACTGTACATTACCAAAGAGAACTTTGAAAGTTATACATCAAAACATCTTTAAAAAAGACATGTTATAGAACTCCCTAGTTCTTCAGGTTGCGTAAAAATTAAGAAAATGTTATAGTTCTTGACACACTAAGCACTTAACAAATGCTAGTTATCATTATTTTCATTGACGTGATTTTTAGAATTTTAATGAAAATAATTTTTACTAGCTGAACATTATTTCTAAATAAAAAAGCAGTTACACCTTAATAACATTCTATGAAAATTGATTTTTGGTTTATTAATAATTTGGTTTATAGTGAGACCCACCTTTTTCTTTTTTTATATTTTATTGATTATGCTATTACAGTTGTCTCATTTTTTTCTCCCCTTTATCCCCTCCACCCTGCACCCCATCCCATCATCCCCATATCAACATTTTCCAGCCACCACTTTCCCCAGCCCCACCCCTCCCCACCTCCCACCCTCAATCCTTCCCCTATTTGGCTTTGTCAATGGGTCCTTTATGCATGTTCCTTGGTGACACTTTCTCTCCTTTTCCCCTCTTACCCCCTCTCTCCTCCCCTCTGTATTTCTAACAGGTTAAAAATTATTACAACACTCTCAGGACTATGTTTTCAAGACAGATTCACATGTTGGGACAGCCCATCAGTTTTAGTGCCAAAAGAGAACTAGCCATTGGAAAAACTAAATGAAAAGGAAACTTGCTTATTTTTCAGAGCCATCATTTATTTCTTTTCTTTCTTTTTTCTTTTTTTTTTCCCAGAGCCCCAAGCTTCCAGCCTAGAGACTAAGATTGGGACACTTTTTTTTTCCCCATTTCTCCAGGGCTTTGCTCTCTTTCATCTTTACCTTCTCATCACCCTCTCTCAGCTCCCTTCTTGTATGGAGACCTACACTGTGTGTAGAAGATGTGGGATTGCCTACCCCTGATCCCATGTCACATGCCCCTAACTATATCCCAATCTTCACATCCACTCACTTCTGCAACAATCTTGACTGGCTAAGCAAGTCAAATCATTTTCTCCCCTTTAAACAGTGTCCCTTTTTTCTTAAACTACTTGGAAGTAAAGGCATCTCAACCAATACACTTACTTTCCTATCAGTACTTTAGTTTTTCAGGTCCTTTAAGGTGCATGATAGGCTGAAGCCCAACTAATCTGTTAAATGAATATATATTAAGTCCTTAGTGACATGTAATACCCCAATTCTAACAGACACACATATATATTTTAATAAACCATTTAAAAATCTTAGTTTGTTTAAAAAAATGTAAACTGCATAAAAGAAGGCAGATTCTGTAACTATGTTTTTTTAAAAAATGCAATCTTCTGTAAAGTCTTTAAAAATATTGTTTTGTAAAAATTTTCTTTATCTTGATTGCCCCTCACAATTTAAAAATAATAAAACACATCTGTACTTCTCCAAGTCTGATTTCTAACATCAAATGGATGTTTGGTAGATTAAAAAGTACACAATTTTTTGGTTCATAAAAATAAATAAAATTACTTAAAATTACTTAGAATTACTTAAATTACTATGTTTGAACTGAGTGTAAGGGTTGTGACTAATTTAACTGAATAGTTCTCTTAAAATTTTAAAAAGAGAATGACTCTTAAAATTTCGAAAAGAGTACACCAAATATATAGTACTAACACCAGTTGTTTTCATAGCAAAATTAAAAGTTGAGAGATTATCTTTATTGATGAAAATAAAATAAAATAAAATAAAATAAAATAAAATAAACAATAAATCATTGCCTTAGAATTTCCCACAACTAGATTTTGCTTTTGAAAAATTTATTTCATCTTATTACCATTTATAATACAAAATGCTCGAGTTTTAGTCAATGCTAGATTTTTAGTAAGATCTCTGTATCTACAAAACTTTCTTCCTCTTTACCTTATATATACTTAAAATCTCATAATTGGAATTTTTTTCCAATTTATGTGTTGTTTTTTTTCAATTCGGAAATTAAAATACCCTACAAAAGAGTTAGCACTTTACTTTCTTACTAGTTCTTTGAATTGAGTACTAAGGAATTTAATTAGTCTTTTCCTTAGATCAAGTTTTAACATGGGTAATTGAGGACCAGTGAAGTCAATGAAAATATGTTGAAGTAGAAAAATAGATAAATAAATAAGTTAGGGAAAATAGAAGGAAGAGAGGAATCAAGTCTAAATCCTTCTGCCAACCACCACCACCTCCAATATGGCCATCCTTGATTTTTAGGGTGAGTGAGCTCTCCTGCTTACAAATCCACCAGAAAGCCTCAAAGGAACCTTACCTAAATAAATAAATAAATAAATAGAAGTTAATTGCCAAGAGGAGCCTACAAAGAAAAACAAAACAGGTTGATTAGAATAAATAATTACACAATCAAAAGGGAAGGGGCTGGGAGATTGCTTAAAGTTTACCTAGTACAAAAGCTCTCAACCTATGTACAACCCCAGCCTTGATAAATATAAATATCTTATCCCTTTATCAAAATTATTGAAACTCATATTAAAATAAAAGTTATTATTAGCATATATCAAAGAAAACTGACTGGTCCCTGCTTTATTTCTATGATGCATAAGACTTCCTTGTAATTTTTATATCACAACTCTCCTATTCCAGGATATTCCCTCCTTCCTTAATTTCAACATAATCAATAAGAGTCTAATACAACCCTCTCAATTTAAAGGAAAGAAAAAGACAAAACCAAATTGTGACTCCTATTATATTAAAGTAAAAGATATGTCAAAGGGTACTGGATAGTGAGAAACAGAACAGGAAATGAATCCTGTTTGCCTTATCAACATGTATTCAACTCCTAGATTGTGAGATACAGACAGAACCATAAAAACATTCTAAATTGGAAAGATAAGACTGATGAACAGTGTCCCCAGGATGAGACTGCTTGGGTGCACATCAGGGGTCATCCATGTGTTGATCTGGGACATTACACAAGTAAGGAATGTCTCTGTCAGTCTGATCCCACACCTGAAAACAGGAGGGGTACACAGTTGTGAGAAAACCTAGATGCTGCATGTAAAGAACATAGAGTGGTTGTCAGAATGTAGAAAGTATACAATATATATTAACTATATTATTATTATCACTATTATCAAAATATTTCAAAGTAAAAAGGTGAGGTGAACTGGATTTAACCTGTGCAACTTAAATCCCTGGTATGAACTAAATTGTGCCCTCCCAAAACTTGTATGTTAAAATCCTGACACCAATGTTGCTGTATTTGTAGTGTCAACCAATGTCTGTTGTTGCCAATTCGATGTCAACAGGAATCCCCAATTTGGGGTGCCATGAAGGAGAAAACTTTATTCAGTGCAAACAGCTCCATTGCAAAGCAGCATGGACGCAGAACAGCTCAATTGTGTTAGGCTCCATTATGAAACAGCAGAGCTCTGAAAGAGCACAGATGGGTGGCAGCCCTCAGGCCAGGCACCCCTCAGGCGTGTCCCTTCTCCAGCTAGACTGCTCTGCCCTGCTCAAGTCCACTCTGTCTGCTCTGCTCCAGTCTACTCTGCTCTGATTCAGCAAAATGCCTTCTGTTTCAGCTCTAGCCTGGGAAACAGAGTCTCCAGTCCTGGTGGAGATGGAAAGTGTGTTGACCCAGTTAGATGGGAGCTGGCTTATATAGCAAGAAGTCTCTGCCCTGGGCCCTGATTGGTCTACCTTCGTGCAAATGTAGAGTCCAAATACTCACAGTTTGATTGGTCTAAATAGCACTATCCTGATTGGTTGGAATGGAGCCATTCTGATTGTTCAGTGAAGATGTTAATGAGGAAAGAGCTGTGTAGCTCCAAATGGATGGGGAAAATCTAATCTCTATTGGTTGACATAGAATTTCAATAACTTCTTTATAAGAGCTGACTCCGATGGCAGGAACACAGTGCAGGAAGATCGTTCAATGCAGGCTTCTCCCTGAAGCATGGCTTACATGGCAGTCCCCTGT